>CAUYLG010008815.1:0-64938 GCA_963573385.1 Cacajao melanocephalus
AGATGCTGGAGAGGATGTGGAGAAATAGGAACACTTTTGCACTGTTGGTGGGAGTGTAAATTAGTTCAACCATGCTGGAAGACAGTGTGGCGATTCCTCAAGGACCTAGAAATAGAAATTCCATTTGACCCAGCAATCCCATTACTGGGTATATATCCAAAGCATTATAAATCGTTCTACTATGAGGACACCTGCACACGAATGTTCATTGCAGCACAGTTTACGATAGCAAAGACCTGGAACCAACCCAAATGCCCATCAATGATACACTGGACAGGGAAAATGTGGCACATATACACCATGGAATATTATGCAGCCATCAAAAACGATGAGTTCGTGTCCTTTGTAGGGACATGGATGAACCTGGAAACCATCATTCTCAGCAAACTGACACAAGAACACAAAATCAAACACCGCATGTTCTCACTCATAGGCGGGTGTTAGATCACATGGACACAGGGAGGGGAGCACTACACATCGGGGTCTGTTGGGGGGAAATAGGGGAGGGACAGCAGGAGGTGGGGAGTTGGGGAGGGATAGCATGGGGAAAAATGCCAGATGTAGGTGAAGGGGAGGAAAGCAGCAAATCACACTGCCATGTGTGTACCTATGCAACAATCTTGCATGTTCTTCACATGTACCCCAAAACCTAAAATGCAATAAAAAAATGTATTTAAAAAAAAAACAAAAAACCAAACAAATGGAAAACAGAAAAAAGCAGGGATTGCTATTTTAACTTCAGAAAAAACAGTCTTTAAACCCACAATGATCAAAAAAGACAAAGAAGAACATTACATTACAGTAAATTTAAGGTTCAATTCAACAAGAAGACCTAACTATCCTAAATATATATGCATCCAGCACAGGAGCACCCGGATTCATAAGGCAAATTCTTAGAGACCTACAAAGAGACTTAGATAACCACACAATATTAGTGGGAGATTTCAACACCCCACTGACAGTATTAGACAGACCATCAAATCAGAAAACTAACAAAGATGTTCAGGACCTGCACAGGACATTTGACCTAACTGGCCTAACAGATACTTACAGACCTCTCCACCCAAAACAAACAGAATATACATTCTTCTCATCTGCATATGGCACATACTCTAAAAAACTGACCATAATCAGCTGCAAAACAATCCTCAGCAAATTAAAAAAAAAAAACCCAAAATCATACTAAACACAGTCTTGCACCACTGTGAAGTAAAAATAGAAATCAATACTAAGGAAATTGCTCATAATCATTTCCCCAGTTGTATATGGGGGAACAATACAATTAAGGCAGAAGCCAAGAAATTCTTTGAAACTAATGAGGACAAAGATACAACATACCAGAATTTTGGGGACACAGCTAAAGCAGTGTTAAGCAGGAAGTTTATAGTGCCAAACGTCCTCAAAAAGTTATAAAGACCTCAAATTAACAACTTAACATCACACCTAGCAGAACTAGAGAAACAAGGGCAAACCCACCCCAAAGCTAGCAGAAGACAATAAATAACAAAATTCAGAGCTGAACTGAAGGAAAGAGAGACGCAAAAAGCCGTACAAAAGATCAACAAATCCAGAGTTGGTTTTCAAAACAATAAGCAAGATTGATAGGCCACTAGGTAGACTAATAAAGAAAAAGAGAGAGAAGATCCAAATAATCATAATGACAAAGGGGATATTACTACTGATCTCACAGAAATACAAACAAAAGAAAAACTTTCAAGACTACTGTGAACATCTTATGCACACAAACCAGAAAACTAGAAATGGGTAAATTCTTGGAAACATACAACCTTTCAATATTGAACTAGGAAGAAACTGAATCCCTGAACAGACCAACAGCAAGTTCAGAAACTGAATCAATAACAAAAACCCTATCAACCAGAAAAATCCCAGGGTCAGAAGGATTCACAGTCAAATTCTACCAGATGTATAGAGTAGAGCTGATGCCATTCCTACTGAAACTATTCCAAAAAAATCAGAAGGGACTTCTCTTTAGCTCACTCTATGGGGCCAAAATCATCCTGATACCAAAACCTGGCAGAAATACAACAAGAAAACAAAAAAAGAAAACTTCAGGCCAATGTCCCTGATGATCATGGATGCAAAAATCCTCAACAAATACTAGCAATCTGAATCCTGAAGCACATCAAAAAGATAATCCACCACAATCAAGTAAGCTTTATTCCTGGGATGCAAGGTTGGTTCAACATACACAAATCAAGAAATGTGATTCACCACATAAACAAAACTAAAAACAAAAACAACATTATCATCTTAACAGATGCAGAAAAGACTCTTTGCTCTATCAACCAGGCTGGAGTGCAGTGGCACAGCACTGGCTCACTGAAACCTTGGCCTCCCAGGTTCAAATGATTCTCATGTCTCAGCCTCCCCAGTAGCTGGGATTATAGGCACACACCACCACACCCAGCTAATTTTTGTATTTTTAGTAGAGATGGGGTTTTGTCATGTTGGCCAGGGTGGTCTTGAACTCCTAACCTCAAGTGATCCACCTGCCTTGGCCTCCTAAAGTGCTGGGCATGATCCACTGTGCCCAGCCTAGAAAGTTTTTTGATAAAATTCAATATCCCCTGATGTTAAAAACCCTCAACAAACAAGGCACTGAAGGAACATATCTCAAAATGATAAAAGCCATCTATGACAGACCCACAGATAACATAATAAATGGGCAAAAGCTGGAATCATTTCCCCTGAGAACTGGAATAAGACAAGGATGCTCACTCTCACTACTCCTATTCAACAAAGTACTGGAATCCTTGCCAGAGCAGTGAGCCAAAATAAAAAAGTAAAAGGCATCCAGATAGGAAGAGAGGAAGTCAAACTATCTCTGTTTATGGATGATATAATTTTAGACCTAGAAAACCCATTAGTCTCTGCCCAAAAGCTCCTAGATCTGCTAACTTCAGCAAGGTTCAGGATACAAAATTAATGTACCAAAATCTGCTGCATACATTTCTGTACACCAACGATGTCTAAGCTGAGACCCAAATCAAAACACAATCCCATTCACAATAGCTACAAAAAGAATAAAAATACTTAGGAGTATAGCTAACCAGGGAGGGGAAAGATCTCTACAACGAGAATAACAAAACACTGCTCAAAGAAATCAGGGATGATACAAATGAATGAAAAACATTCCATGCTATGGATAGGAAGAATCAATATTGTTAAAATGACCATATTGCCCAAAGCAATTTACAGATTCAGTGCTTTTCCTATCAAACTACCAATGACATTCTTCATAGGATTAGAAAAAACTATTTAAAAATTCATACGGAATCAAAAAAGAGCTTGAATAGCCAAGGCAATCCTAAGCAAAAAGAACAAAGCTGGAGGCACCATGTTAACGAACGTAAAACTGTATTACAAGGCCACAGCAACCAAAGCAGCAAGGTACTTGTAAAAAATAAGACAAAGACCAGTAGAACAGAATAGACAGCCCAGAAATAAAGCCACAAACCTACAACCGTTTGATCTTTGACAAAGTAGACAAAAACAAGCAATGGGGAAAGAACTTCCTATTCAATAAATGGTGCTGAGCTAACTGGCTAGCCATATGTGGAAGACTGAAGGTGGACCTCTAATATCATATACAAAAATCAACTTAAGGTTGATTAAAAAATTAAATGTAAAACCTAAAACTATAAAAAACCAGGAAGATAATAAAGATTTTATGAATAAGACTCCAAAAGCAATTATAACAAAAATAAAAATTAACATGTGGGACTTAATTAAACTAAAGAACTGCACACCAAAAAATACTATCAACAGAGTAAACAGACAATCTACAGAATGGGAGAGAATAGCTGCAAACTATACATCCTATAAAAGTCTAATATCCAGAATCTATAAGCAACTTAAACAAATTTACAAGAAAAAAACAACCAACCCCATTATACAGTGGGCAAAGTCATGAACAGACACTTTCAAAAGAAGACATATGGCTGGGTGTGGTGGCTCGTGCCTGTAATCCCAGCACTTTGGGAGACTGAGGCGGGTTGATGACCTGATGTCAGGAGTTCGAAACCAGCTTGGCCAACATGGTGAAACCCCCATCTCTACTAAAAATATTTAAAAAATTAACCAAGTTTGGTGGTGGATACCTGTGATCCCAGCTACTTGGGAGGCTGAGGCAGGAGGATTGCTTATTGCCCGGGAGACAGAGGTTGCAGTGAGCCAACACAGTGCCCCTGCATTCTAGCCTGGGTGACAGAGTGAGACTCCATCTCAAAAAAGAAGAAGACATAAATGCCGCCAAGAAGCACATGAAAAAATGCTCAACATCACTGATTGTTAGAGAAATGCAAATCAAAACTGTAATGAGACACTATCTCACACACGTCAGAGCTGATATTATTAAAAAGTCAAAAAAATAACAGATGCTGGCAAGGTTGTGGAGAAAAGGGAATGCTTATCTACCGCTGGTGGGAAACTAGTTCAGCCACTGTGGAAAGCAGTTTGGAGATTTCTCAAAGAGCTTAAAACAGAAGTATAGCATTCAACCAAGCAATCCCCTTATTAGATATATACCCCAAGGAATGTAGTTGTTTTTACCACAAAGACACATGCATATGTAGACTTATTGTAGCACTATTCACAATAGCAAAGTCATGAAATCAACCTAAATGCCCATCGACGGTAGACTGGATAAAGAAAATATGGTGCTGGGCGCGGTGGCTCACACCTGTAATTCCTGCACTTTGGGAGATTGAGGTGGGTGGATCACGAGGTCAAGAGATCAAGACCATCCTGGCCAACGTGGTGAAACCCCGTCTCTATTAAAAATACAAAAATTAGCCGGGCATGGTGGCACGCACCTGTGGTCCCAGCTATTTGGGAGGCTGAGGTAGAAGAATCGCTTGAACCCAGGAGACGGAGGTTGCAGTGAGCCGAGATTGCGCCACTGCACTCCAGCCTGGCAACAGAGCAAGACTCCGTCTAAAAAAAAAAAGGAAAAAAAAAAAAGAGAAAATATGGTACATATACACCATGGAATACAACACAGCCATAAAAGAGAATATTATGTCCTTTGTAGAAATATAGATGGAGTTGGAGGCCATAGTCCTAGGTGAACTAACATAGGAACAGAAAACCAAATACTGCATGTTCTCTCTTACAAGTGGGAGCTAAATATTGAGTATACATGGACACAAAGAAGAAACAGCCAGACACCTGTCTGAGGATGAAGGGTGGGAGTAGGGAGAGGATCAAAAAACTATCAAGCACTATGCTTATTACCTGTGTAACAAAATAGTAGCTATACCAAACCCTTGTGACATGCAATTTACCTATGTAACAAACCTGCTCATCAGCTCATGAACCTAAAATAATAGTTAACAAACTAACCACCCAACCCCTTGAAAATATACGACAGCAAACTGAATATTAAAAGAGAATTTGTGAAATATCAGATCAGAAGAGACTGAGTGAATATAGCACAATAAAAAAGATGAAAAATAGAGGGTGAGAGAGAAAAAAATGCAATATACAAGTTTAAAATACCTTGAATCAGAATCTCAGGAGGACAGGAGACACTGTGAATCATGCAAAGACAATATTTATTTTGGTTTTTAAATCAACCTTATTGGGATATAATTGTGGGGAATACGGTGCAGTCATTTTGAGTGTAGAGTTTGGTGAGGTCTGACAAATGCATACACTAACGTAACCACCACTGCAATTAAAGTACAGGTGTGGTGGCTCATGCCTGTTATCCCAGGTGGTCAACATGGTAAAACCCTATCTCTGCTAAAAATACAAAAATTAGCTGGGCATGGTTTTGCATGCCTGCAGTCCCAGGTACTTGGGAGGCTGTTGCAGGAGAATTGGTTGAACCCAGGAGGCGGAGGTTGCAGTGAACTGAGGTCGTGCCACTGTACTCCAGACTGGGTGACCAAGCGAGACTCCATTTCAAAAAAAAAAAAAAAAAAAAAAAGATACAGAATAGGTCCATCACCTGAAAAAGTTCCCTCTTCCCTTTTGCAGTCACTGCCCCACCCCTCAAATCCCAGCCTTAGGCGTCCAAACTGTTTTATCATTATACAATTGCCTTGTCTAGAATTTCATACAAATGGAATCATATGGTATGTGGTCTTCTATGTAGGTATATGTACCTATATATATGGTATGTAGTGTTTCATTATAAAAAATAAATTTTTTAGAATTTATTCTCATGTCTTGGAAGACATTTCTTTTCCAATCTCGTTTTTGTGATTCGTCCATGTTGTTGCATGTATCAGCGGTTTGTTTCTTTTTATTGCTGTTTATCTATGCACCTGGTGATGTACATTTGGGTTCTCATTTTCAGCCATTATAAATAAAATATCTATGAATATTTGTGTACAGGTTTTTTTGTGTGGATAAGTTTTGGTTTTATTTTTGGAAAGTCTCAGTCTGTTGCTCAGGCTGGAGTGTAGTGGCATGATCGGGGCTCACAGCTTCAAACTCCCAGGCTCAGGTGATCCTCCTACCTCAGCCTCCCAAGTAGCTGGGACTACAGGCATGTACTGCTGTGCCTGGTTAATTTTACTGTTTTTTATTTTGTAGAGACAAGGTCTCAGTATGTTGCCTAGGTTGGTCTCTGTATGGATGTGTTTTCATTTCTCTTGGGTAGCATCTGTGAGTAAAACTGCATGTTTGTATGATGAGTATACATTTAACTTTATAGTAAAACTGTTTACTTTTACTGAGTTGTAAGATTTAAAAAATCAATACAAGTCCTTTGACAGATATACTAATTGCAATTTTTTTTCCTCACAGTCTTTTTTTTTCATTTTCTTAATGGTGGCTTTTGAAAAGCAGATATTTAAAAAATTTTATTTATTTTTTATTATTTATTTAAATTTGAGACAGAGTCTTGCTCTGTGGCCCAGGGTGGAGTGCAGTGGTGCAATCTTGGCTCACCACTTCCCAGACTCAAGGAATTTGCGTTTCTCAGCTTCCTGAGTAGCTGGGATTACAGGTGTGCATCACCATTCTCAGCTAATTTTTTGTATTTTTAATAGAGATGAGGGTTTCACCATGTTAGCCAGACTGGTCTTGAACTCCTAGCCTCAAGTTGATCTGCTCACCTTGACCTCTAAATATGTTGAGATTACAGGCATGAGCCACTGCACCTGGCCAGAAGTTTTAATTTAATATCGTTCCACTTTATAAAATTTTTTGTAATTTATTCTCGTGTCTTGGAAGAAATTTTTGCTTAACATAAGATTTTCTTTTAGATATTTTATTGTTTCCCTTTCTTATGCTTAGGTCTATGATTAATTTCAGGTTATTTTTTGTTATGGTGTGATGTAATGGTGTGGTAGGTAAGCTCTGAAACGAATCTCAATGATCCCTACCTTATGAGGTCCTAATAAAGTCTCACCTATGTGGGCTCTACCCAGGGGCTCACTTATAATTGACAGAATATGGTTAATGTAATGGGATGTCACTTTCAAGATTAGGTTAAGCCAAGATCTTGACCTTTGTTTTACTTTTTCTCTCTCAGCAGCTTCCTTCCTTTTCTCCCTCACTCCCTTCCCCTCTCTCCTCACTCTGAGGGAAGCAAGCTACCACACTGTAGACCCAGGAAGATACCAACAAGGGAAGGAACTGGTATCTCCTGCCAATGCCAGAAAAGACCTGAGGCCTGCCAACAGCTACAGAGTGAGCTTGGGAGGAAATCCTTTCCTGGTCAAGCTTTGAGATGATGCAGCAATCAACAAGTTGCAACATGGATTGCAACTTTATGAGAAACCCTGCGTCAGTGGCATTCTGATTCAGACATGTCTAGAATCCCAATCTTCAAAAACTGTGAGAAGATAAATGTTTGCTCTTTTAAGTCACTAAATTTTGGAGTAATTTTTTATGCAGTAGTAGATAACTACACAAAGGGTTTTCATTAAGTTGAAGAAAAATTTGGTCCATTAGTTCTTTTTTTTTTCGGAGATGAGGTCTTGATTTGTCACCCAGACTGGAGTGCAGTGGCGCAATCTTGGCTCACTGCAACCTCTGCCTCCTGCCTCAGTCTCCTGAGAGCTGGGATTATAGGCATGTGCCACTATGACTGGCTAATTTTTGTATTTTCAGTAGAGATGGGGTTTCAGAACATTGGCCACACTAGTCTCGAACTCTTGACCTCAGGTGGTCCACCTGCTTCGGCCTCCCAAAGTGCTAGGATTACAGGCGTGAGTCACCGCGTCCAGCTCATTATTTCTTAAAACACTCCCACACTCCTATCCCTGCCCTCCTGGGACTACAGTTATATGTATTTTATACTGCTTGATATCCTCCCTCAGGTCTCTGAGGCTCTCTGTGCATAATTTTTTTTTGGTCTTTTTTTCTCATTTTGGTTAGTTTTTAGATTTTTTTTGCTGTTTTAAAGTTCTTTGATCTTTTCTTTTGCAGTGTAGATCTGCTGTTAATCCTATTCAGTGAATTTTGAAATTCTCTAATATTTTTCATCTACAGATTTCCATTTGGTTCCTTTTTTGCATCTTTCACTTCTCTCCTTATCTTCATGTGTTCCTTTAAATCACTAAGAATATTTACAATTGCTGGTTTAAAGTTCTCATCTATTAATTTTATCACCTCCCACTTCTGGGAGTGTTTCAATGCACTAGTTTTTGTTTTTCTTTTTTTCTGGTTATGGGTACCATTTTCCTGCTTTTGTTTATCTAGTAATAAAAGTGTTGGGTTTGTTCTGGCAGGTAGTTAATTTACTTGAGGACCAGCTTGTTCATTTTGAAGCCTGTTTTTAGCTTTTTCAAGGAAGATTTTCAATTCCTTTTACTGTATGCTAGTTTAGTTTTATTAATAGGATAAGGTGATCCTGAAATCTTTATTGTATACCCTGGGTATTCAACAAGGACTTTCCACTCCAGCTGACTGGAACTCCCATGTCTCTTATCACTGCATGAACTCTTGATGTTTTGTTAGTTCACAGCATCCCAAAGATGTTATCTTTAACATTCTGGAAGAAAACACCTGTAAACTTGGGATTCCATACCCAGCACAAATATCTTTCAAGAATAAACAAAAAGTAAATATATTTTATGAGTAGCAGTTGAGAATTCATTACCAGTAGATCTTTACCAAAGGAACTTCTGAAAGACGTAACTCAGACATAAGGAAAGTGGTTCCAGATGGAATGTATCAGAATAGTATTGTTCACACATATTTATTACTTTGTTCTACATTGCTTCTAGTACCATACATTCAGTAATACACAATAAATATATTACTGTTCATATATATTTATTACTTTGTTCTACATTTATTACTCTTTCATATATAGTTGGTTACAGTAATACATTTTTTACTAAATGAATAGTAATTAACCTGTCAACAAAAATACACAAGCTGGATAAGAGAAATTAATGGTGTTAATATGTTTCAACGTTCTCGAGTTTTCTGGGAGGAGGATAAAAGGTTTGATTAACTTCAGACTTCCTAAGTATGTATGGTATAACATGCAGGGTAGCCACCAAAAGAATACGAGTACTTAATTTCCAAGTACTGGGGAGAAAAGTAAAATGATTTAAAAAATACCAAATGAATTAAAAAGATGAGAAAGAAAAAAAAAAGAAATAAAGCAAAGATGTCAGAAATAGAAAGTACTAAATAAAACAATAAAAACACATCCCAATATATTTTGGATTACACTAAATATCAATGAATGAAATGGCCTGAAACTGAGCTATTTACTATTTCTAAATCTATGAAACATAGAAATAATTAAGAAAAAGATAACTAAAATTACTGCATATATTTAGGAACTTTAGAATTTATATGTAAATGTACTTATATATAACATGTAGATTAAAAAAAGATGATAATAAATATTAGAAAATAATTTGAGGCCAGGTGCAGTGGCTTACTCCTATAATCCCAGAACTTTAGGAGGCCAAGGCAGGAGGATCAGTTGCTTAAGTCCCGGAGTTCAAGACCAGACTCTGAGTGACATTAAGAAACCCTGTCTGTAAAAAAAAAATATAAAAATTTGCCAGCGGTGGTGGTGTGCACCTGTGGTCCCAGCTACTTGGGAGGTTGTGTCAGGAGAATTGCTTGAACCTGGGAGGCCAAGGTTGCAGTGAGCCGAGACTGAGCCACTGCACATCAGCCTGTGTGAAAGAGTGAGATCCTGTCTCAAAAAAAAAAAAAAAGGAAAATAATTTCAACTGAGTAATAGTACTACATATATCAAAACATATACTAAAGCTATGTCAGGATAAAGGAAAAAAGTAATAACATTAAAGAATGCATGCACTAGGAAAATAGAAAAGGTGAAAATTTGAGCCATGCTTCTATTTCAAGAAGAAACGAGAAAAGAACACATAGAAAAGAGAATTTATAGAAAAAAGAACAGTAACATGAAAGAAAGGAGAGAGGTAGCAAAGAGCAGAAAGTAATAAAATTAGGTAATAAACATAAAATAGAAAATATTAAAAATCAAAGGTTATTTGTAAAGAGTAAAACAATTGAGAAACTCTAATAAGTCTGATAAAGAAAAAAGAGACAAGGTATAAGTAATAATATCAGGAATGCAAAAGGAGGTACTACAGATGCTGTAGACATTAAATGGACAATAAGATAATATAAAGAACATTATATCCAAAAATATTAAAAATTTAGAAGAAATGGACATATTTCTATAAAAATATAATTTACCAATACTATGTCAATGAAGAAATAGAAAATCTGAAGAATTCTATCACTGTTAAAGAAATTTTGATTGAATCAACAATAAAAAAAAAAATCCTACAAAAACCCAACAACAAGAATAACAATAACAAAATTCCAGGCCAGGAGATTTTGGAGAATTCTATCAAATATTCAAGGTATAAACACTTTTAATACTAATATATGAGATTACAGAAAAACAAGGACTACTCTCCAATTTGCTTTTGAGGCTAGCATAACTTTGATATAACTTGCAAATTCAAGAAAAGATTTCAGGTCAGTCTCTCTCAGGAACATAGATAAAAATATATTAAGTAAAACTCTAACAAACCAAATGCAGAAATATATATAAGAATGCATTACAATCATGTTGGTTTTGTCAGAGGAATGCAAATTTGGTACATTAGTAAAATCAATCCTTAAAATTTATCCCATTAACAAATTAAAGAGAAAAAATTCAAGTAATCATTCCAAACAATGCAGAAAAGGCTTTAATAAAATTTAATATTTGGAGGCCTAGCATGGGGGCTCACGCCTGTAATCCTAGCACTTTGGGAGGCTGAGGTGGGTGGATCACCTGAGGTCAGGAGTTTGGGACCAGCCTGACTAACATGGTGAAACCCCGTCTCTACTAAAAATACAAAAATTAGCCAGGCATGGTGGCACATGCCTATAATGCCAGCTACTTGGGAGACTGAGGCAGGAGAATCGCTTGAATCCAGGATGCACAGGTTGCAGTGAGCCAAGATCGCGCCACTGCACTCCAGCCTGAGCAACAAGAGCAAAACTCTGTCTCAAAAAAAAAAAAAAAAAAAAAAAAGAAAAGAAAAAATTTGTGATAAAAGCTCTTAGTAAAGTAATAATAAAAGGAAACTTCTTGAATCTGATAGACGTTATCACTCAACACAGAAAATATTATATGAAATGATAAAAACCAAAAACTTTACTTTTAAGATTGAGAACAAGAATAAAAATCCCATCCCTACTCTGTGCATTGCACTGGAAGTCCTAGCTAGTGCAATTATCAAGAAAGAGAAACAAAACATATAGTGATTTGAAAGAAATAAAACTGTTATATTGATAGATGATATGATCAAAATCCAAAAGATTCTACAGCTTTTGTCCTAAGTAAGGTCACTGGTTACAGAAAATATCATCAGCAACAAAAAGCTTTTGTATTTCTGTATATAAGCAATGATGAGAAAATGAAATTGAAATAAAGTTGACAAAGGTGTAAGATTTCTACATGGAAATTAACTGTATTGAGACATTAAAGAAGACCTAAACAAATGGAGAGATATTTAATGTCCATAGATTGTTAAGACTTAATATTATAAAAATTTAAATTATGTTGCTTGTTCTAAATTTATTTATAGAGTTGATAGAATTCGAATTAAAATCTCATCAAATTTGTTTAAGGAAACTGACTTACAATTCTAATATGAATACAGAAATGCCCAGAACCAAGAATAGGTAAGATGTTTTTGCAAAAATAAACAAGGTAAGAGAAATTGCTGTAATTAGGTATCAGGTCACTTTTCTAATCTTGTAGTTGTTTTCAAAAGTGTCTTACAAAGGTGTAATAAAGACAGTGTGGTATTGACACCAGGATAAGCAAACAAACCAACAGAACACAAAAGAGGTCAGAAACAGATCCATAGATATACGAACACAAATTATGACAAAAGGGGCAGTGCAAAGCACAATAGCAAGGAAAGGAGAGTCTTATCATTAAATGTTTCAGAGATGAATGGCTACCGCATGGAAAAAACAGAAGGCGACTTGTATCTATCCTGTGTTGTCATCTTTGTCCATTCATGGTATTATAACAAAATACCATAAATGGAGTGGTTAAAAAGAGAAATATATTTCTCATTGTTTTGGAGGCTAAGAAGTTCAAGATCAAGGAATTTAGATGCAAAGATGAGTTGAGAGGACAATATAAGCAAATATTTACACAAATAAAATATGCAGATTTGGTCTTATGGTGGTTATAAAATATGTCCACAAATTCTTGGAGATTCATGTTTTCAGAAGGTAGGCCCTAAAGCCCCTTACTGTTAATATGGTCTGGATATAGCAACTCACTTCTAATGAACAGAAAAATGTGACTTAGGAGACAGCTCACAAAAAGTATTTTGCCTTCTTGCTTTCTCTTGAATTATTTGCTCTTGGGGAAGACAGCTGCGGAGTTGTGAGGATATCAAGCTTCTCTGCGGAAAGGCCACAGGGCTAGGAAGTAAGGTGTCTGGCCATAAACAGGAACTTAGGCCTTCTAACCACAGAGGTGTAAATGAGCTTGGAAGCAGATCTTCCAGCACCCATTAAGTCTTCAGATGACATTTTGATCGCTACTTTATGAAAGACTTTGAGACAGATTTACCCAGATAAGCCACTTTGAATTACTTCATGAGTAAATTCTTGACTCATTAAATTATAAAATAGTAAATGTTGTTTTTAAGAATTAAATGTTGGAGTAATTTGTTACATAGAAATAAGTAACTAATGAAGTTCTAGTCATTGAAGTGGGAATAAAATGATAGAAGGCATTTCAAAAGAAGAATAGGACTTGGTTACTGAAAGAAGATAAAGAAAGAATGGGTCAAAGATAGCTATAAGGTTTTATATCCAGGAATTAGGGGAATAGTGGTATCAATGAAGAAAGACTGTTAAGGAAGAAATTGATTTGGAAGATGTAACGTAAGTTGAGTTTTGAAATATAGAAACTAAGATAATAACAAGACATGGTAAATGTTCTATGGACAGTTACAAAATGAGGATGAATATCAGGTAAGATGTAGAGCTGCAGGAGGGTGCAGTGAAGAATTCGACAGATAATTAATAGCATAAGAATGACTATCTTTAAAAAAAGAATTTGATAAGATCGGAAGGCCTCATTTCTTTGAAGCTTGTGATTACATAAAGATAGAAAGTAAAAGAAAAATTATTCAAACATCTGGATAAAATAAGCTTGGTAATAAAATATAGGGAAGAAGAGGAAAAGAGATAGAGAGACTAATTTCACTTTAAATACAGGTATAGGCATCTAAAAGCCAATAAGAGAAGGAAGGACTGAGTGGTGGGGAGAGAGAGAGAGAGAGAGAAACTAGGCAGCAGGTTTTTGGAGAGTCAGAAATTGCAATTTTTTTTTTTCTCAAACAGGTAAAATTGAGAGCTTCAGAAAAAAGAAATTAGTAATTCAGCAATAAAGCTGATAATTAAAGTACTAAGAAGTGAAGAGCAAATCAGAGTAATCTCTGTGGGAATAGTAATTCCATAATATGACTAAAAAGGAACTCCCTTTTGTAGTATTTCTTTCTTAGATAGTCAAGATTTGTTGCCTCTTAAAAGCCAACACAAGCAGATATATTTCATTATATAAACATCTGCTATTACAGATTTTTTTTTTTTTTGAGATGGAGTTTTGCTTTTGCTGCCCAGGCTGGAGTGCAATGGGGCAATCTTCATTCATTACAACCTCTGCCTCACAGGTACAAGCGATTCTCCTTTCTCAGCCTTCCAAGTAGCTCGGATTGCAGGGATACACCACCACAGCCAGTTAATTTTTTTTGTATTTAGTAGAGATAGGGTTTCACCATATTAGTCAGGCTGGTCGCTAACTCTCGACCTCAGGCAATCCACCCACTTCGGCCTTCCAAAGTGTTGGGATTATAGGCGTTATCCAGTGCACACAGCCAATTATAGAATTTTAACCAGAAACCATTAAAGATTCCATTTATGATTAATTATTGGTTACAAATTTATGTTCCAGTGAATATGTTCCTACAAAATTGTTATTCACTGCTGAGCTTTGAATCTTTTCTTCTGTAGCTTATTTCTTACCTCTCAAGCCAGATAATTATGTTTATTCCTAAAATCTATTATATTTCTATCCCCCTTTTTAAACAATTATAGCCCATCTGGTTTAATATCACTGATATGTTGTCCATCTTCCTCTAATTCAAGTCCTTTTCTTTCTTATCTCTACTTTGTTACTTTGTTTTAATCTTTAGCATGTGCTATATGTGGGAACACCCACCTTTTGTGCCCATGCCAGATCTCTGCCTCAGTTTATGTTTTGGAGGAGAAATAATTCATGACAATCATAGATTTGTCTGTAATTAAAAACAAAACTGAAAGAAATGTCCTTTGAGTACCCACATTATAGATTTTTAAAAAAGAAAGTATAAACCACAGAGCATTTAAAATAAGATTTAGTAATAAAAATTGAATTTATAAGATATTTATGGCATTAATTAAAGTGTTTATTGGTTAAATATATTTAACCTTATGTATTAAAATATACACGTAAAAAACCTAAGTTAAAATCTAAAATATCTGTAATTTTTGAGGTCATTCTTTAATTTTTCTAAAAAAAAAATTTCCTACTCAAAACAGGGATCTACCTCAACACAACAAAGGTTACATATGACAAATCCACAGCTAACATACTTAATGGTGAAAAATTAAAATTATTTCCTCTAAAGGTCAAAAACATGACAAGGATGCCCATTTTTACCACGTCTATTCCATACGGTATTGAAAGTCCTACCCACAGAAATTAGGCAAGACAAATAAAAGGCATCAAATTGGAAAGGAAGATGCTAAATTTTCCCTGTTTGCAGATGAAATGATCTTATATATAGAAAATCCTAAAGACCTCATAAAAAAATGCCAGAATAAACAAATGCAGTAAAATTGCAGATTACAAAATCAACACACAAAAATCAGTAGCATTTTTATACACTAACAGCAATCTATCTGAAAAAGAAATAAAGAAAACAATTCCATTTACAATAGCTACTAAAACAATAAAATACCTAGGAATAAATTCAACCAAGAAAGTGAAAAATCTCTTATTGAAAACCACCAAAAACTGATAAAAGAAATTTAAGAAGACATAAATAATTGGAAAGCTATCTTGTATTCATGAACTGAAGAAATTAATATTGTCAAAACATCGATACTATTCAAAGTGATCTACAGATTCACTGCAATTCCTATCAA
This sequence comes from Cacajao melanocephalus, assembly GCA_963573385.1. Taxonomy (NCBI): domain Eukaryota; kingdom Metazoa; phylum Chordata; class Mammalia; order Primates; family Pitheciidae; genus Cacajao; species Cacajao melanocephalus. The sequence goes on from CAUYLG010008815.1 coordinate 15,688, forward strand.
AATTCCAATGACATTTTTCACAGAAATGGAAAAGATGATCCTAATATTTGTACGGAACCACAAATAAACCCAAACAGACCAATCTTGAGAAAGAAAAACAAAGTTCGAGGGGGTGTGGGGACATGGTGGCCGTGCAGGCAGGGAAGAAGACCCTTCTCCCTCCTCTCTGCCATGCCTTTGCCTGCCACAGTTGTCAGCTCACCCCCAAGAGCGGCTCCCAGCGGAGTCTCAAGATTCTGCCCTCCAAAAAAGTCTTGTCATGATTGGATAGGACCCCCAGATAACTATTTAAACCTTTGACTTGTTCACTTTTACACGCCTGAAAATGAATCACTATTGGAACAAAAGCTTAGATAATTAAGACAAGAAACATAGGAATGGAATCAATAGTTCTGGGCAAACGAGAATTTGACTTTTAGTAAGGAAAAATAAGAATTTATTCACTCAAGACTAAAAACTAAAGGCCTGGCCCTGAGAACTGAATCGGGTCAGAAAACAACATTGAATGCAGAAGAAATGGCGGACCTTTACAAGGAATTTTTAAGGAAAAATTTTCAGAAGCACATGTATTATAACAGAGACTGGTACAAGCGCAACTTTGCTATCACCTTCTGCATGGGAAAAGTGGCCCTGGAAAGCATCTGGAACAAGCTTAAACAGAAACAAAAGAAGACGAGCAAATAGGAATCCACTCTGACCGAGCTAGAGTCCAGGTTTCCACAGGAAGCAGATGGTTAGAGGGCTCCTTTCACAGGGGCTCTGAGAAAAACTGGAAGTGATCCCAAGAAGCCGACATCTTTCAAGGGAGGCCCATGGCCTCTTTGGGGGCAGGGTGGGTCCTGGGGCACTGTGGGCTGCCTGGGTCCCACTTATATGGGCTCTAGGTCAGCTTGTTGTCACGGATGTGGTGTTAAATAAAGCCCAAGCACTGGGTGCTCATTAAAAAAAAAAAAAGAAAAGAAAAGGAAAAAGAAAAAGTTTGAGGCTATTATGATACAAAACACCAAATGGCATTTGATAACATATAGCGAATAAAGGAAAGGTAGAATAAATACTTGATTTTTCCTTTTATTCATTTTTTTTCTTCTAGAATGAGTTGATTCTACAGCATCTTCCAACGGTGACCAAAGACTTTTTTTTCTTTATTTAAAACCATTTTGGGCCAGGCATGGTGGCTCACACCTGTAATCCCAGCACTTTGGGAGGCCAAGGCAAGTGGATCACCTGAGGTCAGGATTTCGAGACTAGCCTGACCAACATGGTGAAACCCTATCTCAAAACAAAACACAAGAACAAAACAAAAATGAAAACAAAAAAACATTTTGAAGCCATAGATTTAAAAAATATGTTTGATATGTTTCAATTTATTCCACATACTCTTTTTGACATCCAAATTGTTCCCACATGGGCCAGGGGGAGCTACCTTAAGTTGGTCCATGTGTCATTTTGATGTAACCCCAGTAATCTGGATACCTTCTCTTTGCTTTTTGTAATGACAAAGTATTTTCTAGGCTTATTTTGTACTCTCCTGTTTCAAATCTGTATTCAATCATTTTTCCAAAGAGTCCTAGTTTTTTTTTAGAAGACCTCATTGCAATTGAATACTGGTCTTGTTTTCACTGTTTACTGAAAGGACTGAACTAGGGAATATATGTTTTTAAAGAGTAAAATATATCTTGAGTTCATAAATTCATATTTCCAACTCTACTTTAGAACTACAAATTTATTCAATTTCTTTGAGTTTCTTCTCTTTTATGATTAAAAATTTGGTTCCTAAATACTTTTATAATAACTCAACTGCCTTATCCTGTAAGTTTCAGAACATCACCACAAATATTATTTCTAAAAATATGACTATTAAAAAGTTTATGATTTTTTGCATTTCCTTTTATCCTTAAGCTTTATCCCACGCAGTTTAATTACTGTGTTTAATATCACCTGAAATAACTCGTCTATGTAGTTAAGCCATCAACTTCCTATATAATTAAGTTAATTTGTTTAATTTTACTTTTGATTTTTGGATATTGCTTTTCAAATTTTCATTTAATTTGAAAAATAATTATATAAACATTTATATGGTTCCAAAATTAAGCTTATAAATCTATAAAACAAGGTTGATTCAAAGAAGTCTCACCTTCATTCTGTCCCCCTCTCTTCTCATAGATTACTTCTGAATTATTTTTTTGGCTCACATCTTCATTTTTTTTTTTTGAGACAGAGTTTCACTCTTGTTGCCCAGGCTGGAGTACAATGGCATGATCTCGGCTCACTGCAACTTCCGCCTCCCAGGTTCAAGTGATTCTCCTGCCTCAGCCTCCCAAGTGGCTGAATTACATGCATGCGCCACCACGCCCAGCTAATTTTGTATTTTTAGTAGAGACGGGGTTTCCCCATGTTGGTCGGACTGGTCTTGAACTTCCGACCTCAGGTGATCCACCTGCCTCGGCCTCCCAAAGTGCTGGGATTATAGGTGTGAGCCACCATGCCTGGCCTCCTCTTCATTTTTAAAAACACAAATGTGTGTGTGTGTGTATATGACTGTGTGTGTACATATGTTAGTTTACTTACATGTATGTGTATGAACACAGGCACATACACTCCTCACTGTTAGATAAAGAGTATAATACCATACATACTGTTATATTACTATTTTTTAACTTAATATACTTCAGATACTGTTTCATGTGCTAGCATTCTAACTGGGATTACATTGAATCTATGGGTAGATTGGTGGGGGAGAAAGAACATAATTATAATAGTTAGCATTTCAATTAATAAACATGGTCTCTACCTTTATTTAGACTTTAATTATTCTTAATATTATAGTTTTCAAACAACAGTCTTACATATCATTTGTTAGATTTGTTGCTAGGTATTTGATGTTTTCTCACGTAATTATAAATTATACTTTTTTTAAAGTTTTATTTTTGAAATGTTTGTTACTGATATGTAGATATACAAGTGCTTTTTCTATATTCACTTAATAATTTGTCTATCAATTATTTTGGACTTTTTACATATTTAACCATGTCTGTAAAGAATGACTGTTTTCTTTCTTCCTTTCCATTTTATCAACGTTTTATTTCTTTTTCTTGCCACAGTGCACTGATTAGGACTCCAGTACAAAGATCCATAGAAATGGTAATAGTCAACTTCTCTGACATCTTCTAAGTCTTCAAAAGAACATTATTGACATTATTTTTTGCCACTAAGAACAATGTTTGCTATAGAATAAATGCCTTTAGAAAATTAAGGAAATTCTATTCCTAGTTTTTTAAGGAATATTTTTGAAAACATAACCATAAAGGAATATTAAGTGTTATCAAATCCTTTTTCTGTATCTATTGAAAAGATCTTATGATTTTTCTCTTTAATAAGTTAATGTTGTAAATTATACTAATTGATTTTCTAATGTTATTCCAGCTTTGCATCCCTGACAGTCTAACTGGTAATGATTTTTTTTGTTGTTAGTTCTTTAGTGCTCTTTGTAGACGCTTTATATAATTCAACTTTTTTACTTGTGGTGGAGAGTTGGTTCAAATTGCCTAGTTCACCACTAACTCTTTAATTTTAAATATATTTCATTCTAACATTCCACCAAAACTCCTCTTACCATGATTAACAAAGTCACCACATGGTACCAAATTAGAAGGTCCATTCTCAGTCCTTATCTTACTCAGCCAATTAATAACAAATTCTTATAAAACATAATGGTTAAGAGCATATTGTCTTTACTCAAACTGAATATGAAACCTAGATCTGTCTACTTATTATCTATGTGATCTTGTACAAGTTCCTTAACTTCCTTTGGCCTCAGTTTGGCCATCTGTCAAACATAATTAATAATGTTATATACTTTGTAGGGTTGCTGTAAAGATTAAATACATGTAAGTTGCTTAGAAAAATGTACACATTAAGTGTTCAATATGTATCACCCATTATTGCTTATCCCTTTTCTAAATTTTTATTTTTTATTTTAACTATTTTGTCTTTATTTCTATTTCTCTGGATAGGCTTTCTCAGTCTTTCTCAGTGGAGTGATTTCCCCAAGCTTTACATTTTGAAACTCAGTCCTCACACAGTTTCATCTCTCTACCCTCTTTTTCAATATGTTCTCATTCCATGACTTTAAAAATCATGTGTATGGTTAGTGATTCACAAGTTTATAGCTCTTGTAATCTCTCCCCTGCATATCAACTTGTATACATAGTTGACTAGTTGATATCCTGACTTAAACACCTTACCTCTTTACTGTCTATTCTTTTTTTTTAATAGGCTTTATGTTTTACAGTAGTTTTAGGTTTACTATAGTCTATTTTATACGGTGATCAAAATCATCTGTTGAATATTTAAGTCTGATCACATCACTTTGCTCAAAAACCTCTGATCTCATTCCTATCTTGAAGGTCTTGAGCTTCCCATCTCATTCAGCACAAAATCTCAAGTTCTTTCTGAGGAAGGGTCAGAGAACTTTTTCTCAAGGGCCAGAGAACAAATATTTCAGGCTTTGCAGACCAAATAGATTTTGTTGCAACTATCTAAACTAATATATGCAACAAAAATTATTACATTTTATGAAATATGCATGAAATTAGAAAAATGTACCTGCTTTGATTTATGACATATTTTTATAGTGGTTTCATAAATATTTACTGAATAAAAAGATAAGGTCCAACATTATACATTTTTTACAAAAGATCATGGCAAGGACATTAAACTATAGGTTAAATAATTTCTTCTGTAAAACATGTCAAACAACTAATAGTAGACTTACTTCAGATTATTGATTCTAATTTCTGCACTTTCAGTAAGTTTCTTCGTTTCTTCTTTCCACCTATTGGCTGCCTTCTGTTGAGTCGCTAGGAGATGCCTCAGTTCAACAACAGAATTTCTATTACTGTCTTCCATCTCTCTTAATTGAACTTCAAACCCACGTTCCTTTATTGAAAATTCATGTTCCATCGTACTGATCTAAAGAATAAAATGAAAATGTATTTTTTGGTTCTTTCCTTATATAGGTACTATACTATGATATATAGAAAATGATATATATAAAAGGATTCATTCATTGTGTAGTCTGAGGCACAGAAATATTTGGATGAGAAATCTACATAAGAAATCAAGTTTGGCTGGGTGCAGTGGCTCACGCCTGTAATCCCAGCACTTTGGGAGGCTGAGGCAGGTGGATTATGAGGTCAGGAGTTTGAGACTAGCCTGACCAACATGTTGAAACCCTATCTCTACTAAAAATACAAAAATTAGGTGGGCGTGGTGGTGCATGCCTGTAATCCCAGCTACTCAGGAATCTGAGGCAGGAGAATCACTTGAACCTGGGAGGCAGAGGTTGCAGTGAGCCAAGACTACGCCACTGCACTCCAGCCTGGGTGATAGAGCAAGATGCTATCTCAAAAACAAACAAACAAACAAAAAACATAAAAAGAAAAAAATCAAGTTTACAATTTGTCTTTATCACAAATGAAAAGTTACAATGTTATGTCAGTAAAACTAGAATTTTGATGAACTATATATTTTTTGCAATACTTTCCCTAACACCTTAAAATGCCAGTAAAAGAAAAGTCTACTATCTATTATAATCAAACATTTCTTTATCTACTCTGATTTTTGTTGCTAGAATCCAAGGAAAGTGTTGATGCTGTTAGTATCTGAGTTAGGTATTTACTCAAACAACTTTTGATTTACATACTAAATTTGAAACTCTTTCAAAGGGCTTTATAAAGTCAAAGAGAATTATATACAGGAATTCCTTTAGCACTTCAGTTGCAGTATTAGTGAATGCTTAATGAATGACTTATTTTTCAGGAGAAAGAGACAATATAAATAATGATTCTGAAAAATCTCATATGAAAATGTCTTCAGTACATTTCTAAGAATTTACATAATTATAGTAAAAGCACTTTAATTGTATAACGAACTTATAAGTAAATGCTCTTTGGATACCTTAGAAGCTTTCTCTATGGGGGTTAAGGAAGAGAATTAAGCCCTAATGCTTTAAGGCATCCAATGTATATAAGTAATTGCCTTCTTTCATATGTGTCTAGAATGTAACTACCTAAGTACCATTTTTGGGGAAACTGAGAAAAAAGTTACTGAAATATTTTTCTATGTTTTGTGGTTCAGATGAAAAACACTTGTGGAAAAGGGCAGCAAGGTGATCTGACTTCCTTATTACACTCTCAGGCCATCTATATTTTGGTATACTAAAGAAGTATTATAAAGAACACCTATCTTGTGATACTTTAATTGCTTTAAAAATGGCCACAGCTGGCTAGACTTCTAGTAATTCATTAAGTATGGCTACTTTCAAACTCAAAAAAGAAAGACTCAACTTTAGTTTGTCAAAAAGCACTAAACAAGACCCAGCAACAACAAAATGCTTGGCTCATGGGAGCAAACTGCAAACATCCTGTCCTTGCCACCCCTGTTAAATGCAAAATGCTTCCTAAAACTCTTCAATTTGCTTTCCCAAATAGTACAGAAGCAGAAATTTAAGAGTTTACAAATACAGACATTGGAAAAACAATCTTGTGATGTATTACTGCTGTGCAAGCCTCCTAAGGCCCCTTGATCCCTGCTGCTATCTTAATAATTTTTGAATTATTAGATTCTGCAAATTTAGTTTGCCTGCTCTTTCTCCTTCCCTGCCTTAATCTTCACCTCCTCTGGAGAAGTCACGTTAGTCTAACGTCTCAGGTGGAAAACAAAAAGGCCGGGTGCAGTGGCTCATGCCTGCAATCCTAGCACTTTGGGAGGCCGAGGTGGGTGGATCACCTGAGGTCAGGAGTTCAAGACCAGCCTGGCCATCATGGTGAAACCCCATCTTAATAAAAAAATTAAAAAATAAAAAAGTACAGCCCCTATGAGTGTCTGTCTCTCTCTCTTTCACAAACACATGTTAAAAACTGATCTATGTGGTGGCTCATGCCTGTAATCCCAGCACTTTGGGAGGCTGAGGCAGGCGGATCACTTGAAGTCAGAAGTTAGAAACCAGCCTGGCCAAGATGGTAAAACCCCATCTCTACTAAAAATACCAAAATTAGCCAGGTGAGGTGGTGGGTGCCTATAATCCCAGCTACTCAGGAGAGTAAGGCAGAATAATCGCTTGAACCCGGGAGGCAGAGGTTGCAGTAAGCCGAGATTGTGCCACTGTACTCCAGCCTGGATGACAGAGCTTCTCAAAAAACAAAAAACAAACAAACAACAACAACAACATCCCCCCCCCCCACCACACACACACTTGATCTATGCATCTGTACAGTTTTTAGAATTTGCCTGCCTAGTTAACTCCTCATTTTCAATGGAAAAATCTATTTATAGTTTCACAAGCTTTAAGATCCTTCATGATAACCTGGTCCCTGCTTACTTCTACTAGCTTGTATTGTGCCACTATTCCCTTCCCTTTCTTTTATTTCCACTATGATGCCTTTTTATTGTTGAGTTCTTTTCACATGCTGTTTCTTTTGCCTGAAATAGTCTCTTTCTGCTTATCCTAGTTATTTCAACTTTTGGGACTCATTTAGTTTATAATTATATATTTAAAGTTTGCCCACCTACATGCAAATTATATGCTTTTAAGGATGGGTACCATATCTGTTTTGTTTACCATTGCATATTTAGCACCTGGAACACAGCGCGGTTGTCAAAACATATTTGCAGACTGAATGAATGGTGGCTTTTTGGTGTCAAAATTCAGTCTTTAAATAAACCCCATAGCTTTTAGTAGATAAAATTCGAATTGCTAACTTAATTGGACAGGTTTCTGCTAATGTTGAAAGGCTAAGGGCCACAACAACTGATCTCCTATTACAAAAATTCTATTAATGATAAAATTCAGAATGTGGGTGGGAAAAATGGTTTTATGGCCTCTCTTCTTTCTTCATTCTTCTGTAGAAAAATATCCACAAAAGTAGATAGCTGAATTGCTGAAAACAACTCCATTTCTTAATTTTAGATGGTTATGAGGGGAATTTAAACCATAAAGAAATGGAGAGCCTTGGCAAAAGGAGTGGTTAGAAAAAGAGAAAGCTAGGGCTGAAATCAATGCATTAAGATCAAATGAAAACTTCATATGATAAAATGTTAAGGTTTGCAGCCAACTGACCTCCCAATATCTCACTGCCTTTATCTTTTTGGCTTCTTTCAGTTAATCTACTGAAGATCATACTTTTTTGCAAGGGGGAGAAAAATGGCAAGGTGTAGGTGCACTAGGTTCCTATTTTGTCAAAGTAAGAATCAGTTACAAAGCAATTTATCTGAAAGCCTTCCTCCTCCATAAAATAGAATTATAGCTATCTAGTTAGTTAAGAGGCTCTGCTCTTTATATATTAATGACTCTTCTCTTAAGCTGGATACAGATTTGGTGAGATATGTGGAGTAGATAACTTTCTATCACTCTTTTGTTCTCCATACCATCAGTTACTATCCTGAAATGTTAAAGATGGATCAAGTAGAGTACTAGATAGGGAAAATTCATTGATTCCATCCCTACCCATTATAAAAAAAAAGAAAACAAATATATATTGTAAAATTATAGAAAATACAAAGCATTAAAAAGACGAATATAAGGTCCCTCTATTCCCAAAACTCAGATAATCACTACTACATAATTGTTTTTATTTATGAATTTTAAAATTGTTACTATAGTGTATAAAGGATTACTACCTGTATGTGTGTACACATACATATTTTTTAATCACATGCTATAGCAATATAAATGCATTATAAATTATTTGGAAATATAGTGTTTAATGGCAATACAGTATTTTATCAAAAGTATATACAGTATACATTAAAAATATATATGTGTATACACACACAGACAGTAATCCTTTATACACTATAGTAACAATTTTTAAATTCATAAATAAAAGCAATTATGTAGAATTTACAAGTATTATCTGAGTTTTGTTAATAGAAGGACTTTATATTTGTCTTTTTAATGTTTTGTATTTTCCATAATTTCACTCTTTCTTGCTCTCTCTCTCTCTCTCTCTCTCTATATATATATATATATACACATATATATATAGATGTAACATAATTGTTTACTTCTAGATATTTAGGTTGTTTCTAATTTATTATAAATAATGCTACAATAAACTTATTTAATTATGAAATATTTTAATTATTTTCTTATGACTGAATTTTTAGACTCTAAAGTAAATACTTTTAGCTGCACATTCGTTCAGAGACACTTAGCAATTAATTAACGGTGAGTTTAAACTGTTTACTGCCTACTGTTTGTTTTTCTTAGTTTGTAGATTCTGTTCATCTCTCACATGATTTTTTTATTGGGTTACAAATATTTTTCTCACACATATATGCTCAAATATATATATTCTATATATATTTCTCTCTCTCTCTCTCTCTCTCTATATATATATATATATGTTCTCTCTCTATATATATTTTGTTTCTGTTTTGAGACAGTCTCGTTCTGTCGCTCAGGATGGAGTGCAATGGTGCGGTCTTGGCTCACTGCAACTTCTGCCTCTCGAGCGATTCTCCTGCCTCAGCCTCCCAAGCTGGGATTACAGGCACGTGCCACCACACCCTGCTAATTTTTGTATTTTTAGTAGAGACGGGGTTTCACCATGTTGGCCAGGTTGGTCTCGAACTCCTGACCTCATAATCTGTCTGCCTCAGCCTCCGAAAGTGCTGGGATTACAGACATGAGCCACCATGCCTGACCTTTTCTCTTATATTTTTAAAAGCTCCTTAGATATGGTCTTAGAGCTTTTGTCATATTTATGAAAACTATCTACCTCCCAGTGATTTCTTTGTCTTTTCTTTTTTTTCTTTTTCAAACATTTAAAAATGGTTTTAAATATTTAAAAACATATACTTAAATTTATCAATAATTTCATTTGAAATTTCTTCTTTTTGCTTAGTTCTTCTCTTTCAGTTAATATTCATCTACGTTTCCTACTAATGTTTTATAGAATCACTGACACATTAAAGTTGTTAACTCATATGAAATTTATCACATAAAGTTTATAATGAGAGGAAGATAGAACATTTTTTCACCAAAGTACACCATTTTTATAATCATAGGAATGTTTTAGTATGAGAATGTTTGCGCACACACAAAATAGAATGTTACAATTCCTGTATGCCCATCACCCAGCTTCCATAATTGTCAAACTATCAAACTCATAGGCACTCTGGTTTCATCTATACTCCTGCCTACTTTCCTCTGCCAAGATTTATCTGCTTCTCTCTTATGATGAACAGTGTAAGTCTTAAAAGATTAGCTAGGTTTTTAAACATATACTGACATACTAAAGTAAACGCATAGATTTAGATACTCCAGGAGGCTCCCTCATGTGTCCTTCTAATCAGTATTTATCCATCTAAAAGGTAGTTATTCTGATACTCTCCTCATAGGTAATTATGCTTATTCTTTACTATCATATAGTGAAATAATAAAATATAAGCTTGTATGTGTGGCTTTTTTGCTCATCTCCATGTCTATGAGACTCATTCACTATTGCTTATATAGTTCATTATTTTTCATTGTTGTTTCTATTTCAATTTATCACAATTATTTATACAATTTCAACTTGATGAACTTTGCATTGTTTTTAGTGTTTTGACTACAACTTCTACGAATATTTTTGTCCATATCCACATAAGCACTCATATCTGTTGGGTATGTAGCCAGGATTATTTGGCATAGGATGTGTAATGGTCCATTATCATACTGCTATGAAGAAATACCTGAGACTGGGTAATTTATAAAGAAAAAGAGGCTTAATGGACTCACAGTTCCATATGGCTGGAAAGGTTTCACAATCATGGCAGAAGGCGAAGAAGAAGCAAAGGCACATCATACATGGCAGCAGGCAAGAGGGCATTTGCAGAAGAACTGCTCTTTATAAAACCATCAGATTGGCTGGGCATAGTGGCTCACACCTGTAATCCCAGCACTTTGGGAGGCTGAGGCTGGTGGATCACCTGAGGTCAGGAGTTGGAGGCCAGCCTGGCCAACATGGTGAAACCCCATCTCTACTAAAAATACAAAATTAGCTGGTTGTGGTGGCACACGTCTGTAGTCCCAGCTACTTGGGAGGCAGAGATAGAAGAATTGCTTGAATCCAGGAGGCAGAGGCTGCAGTGAGCCAAGATTGCACCACTGCACTCCAGCCTGGGCAAGACAGAGCAAGACTCTGTCTCAATGAAAAAAAAAAAAAACCAACAAAAAACCATCAAGATCTTGTAAGACTTATCCACTATCATGATAAAAGCATGGGAAAACCCACCCCCATGATTCAGTTACCTCCTACCAGGTCCCTCTCATGACACATGGGGATTATGGGAGCTACAACTCAAGATGAGATTTGGGTAGGGACAGAGCCAAACCATATCAAGATATATGTATATCCAGCTTTAAAAGATACTGCTACATTCCTTTCAGTATCTATCAAAGTTCTAACTGCTTTATATTCTTACAAATACTTGATATTTTTAGTCTTTTTAATTTTAGCCATTCTGGTGGTGTGTAGTGTTATCTTGCAGTTTTAATATAAATTCCCCTGAAAAATAATGAAGTTGAACATATTTGCATATATGCTATTTTATGAAGTGCCTACTTAAGTTTTTAGCCCTTTTCTGGAAATTGAGTGTCTATTTTTTCATTATTAACTATTAGCTGTTTTTTCCTTATTAATACTTTTCTTATTAATTGGTAAGAGTTTTTAAATTTTGGATATGAGTTCTCTTTTTGGTTATATGTACTACAAATACTTTCTCCTACTTTTCCCTTTCTTAATGGTATCTTTTGGTGACTAAAAATATCTTAATTTTAGTTAAATCCAATTCAGCTTAGATTTTTCACTATGATTAGTGTTTTCTGTGCTCTGTTTAAGAAATACTTTCCAACCCAAAGGCATGAAGATTTTTCTCCTAGAAACTATCATTTCAATTTCACATTTAGGTCTACAAGGCAGCTCCAACTAATTTGCATATATGCTGTGATACTGGAGTTAAGTTTTATTTTTAAAATATGGATCTCAGTGATCTAGCACCATTTGTGAAGACAATTTTTCCCCCACTGAACTGCAATGGTGCCTTTATTATAAATCAAGTGATTATAACAAATCAGTTTGTTTCTAAACTCAATTTTTTGCCATTGATCAAGTCTTGATATCTGGTAGTATGGTTCCTATCCTTGTTCTTCAAAGAACTTCCACAGTCTAAAGCACAAAGTACAAACTTTTTTTTAAATAAGACTTTTTTTTTCATTTCAGAGTCTAAGGTTTTACAAATAACCAGGGTGTTTCATATCTTTAATAGGAGGTATTCAATAAACATATGTTGACATGAATTAGGTTGGAATATGACTTCTTAGGAGTTCTTGCAGCAATAAAAACCAAAATAAAACAGTAACATTACCTCTTCATATTCTTACTATAAAATTGCAAGATGTAGATATTTTTCAAAGAGAGTTAGTATCACTTTTTACAAAAGTCTCATGAAATGGGGAAAGGTAAGCAAGATGTTGATGAAAATACTTGTGTTTCTTGACACTCCCTTAAAAAGATGATCATCTTCCTATTATCAAATCATATAAGCATCAGAAGAGAAGGAAAGAAGACAGAAAAGAAAGGGAATTTATTTTAGATGACATTTTTGCCTCTTGCCTTCTTCCTGCCATGGAATTTTCAGACTAGCTATGAGTGGTTCTCAGAGCCTACTGCTGTAACATCCTCTATACAGTTAGTTTTACAGACGTTCAACTTTTCAAAGGCTACTATAGAGCAAGAAGAGAGAAAACAGTCTGTAAAGTTATCTAATCTATGGATTTGCCAGTGCTGCTTAAATTGCTTTGGCAGGAAATATAAGTATATTTTGTGGTTGGAAAAGAATTTTTTGTGTGTAGCAAAGGCAATCATTTTCAAGCATGCCTGCCAAGTTCTACAACACAGAAATGACTGGTTAACACTCTGAATTATGATATAGTGTTATCTGATGAGAAGGCAAAAAAAAGGGGGCCTTAAAGATGTTTTGCTAGGTCTAAGTATTCTCTATACTTGGATTTTCCTAAGTACACATTTAACTCTAGTCTTGAAAATACCTTTAATTTGGCTTTTTTTTGAGCCTCCAGGGCAATCTTCCTTAAACTCTCAGTCTCTTTCCGTAACTGTTTATTTTCTTCCTGAAGTTTTAGCCTTTGTTCACTGACAAGTCCACAGTTCTCTCTCTCAGACTCCAATACATTTTGCAGTTTCTGAATCATTTCTTGGTAACGTGATATTTCTTCTGAGGAGCTGATTAAGAAATAAAACAAAAAGAACTCTTAAACTTAATGATCTATAGTAGAAGACAAAAGTCTGTCTACATTTTATCACATGACTTTTGTTTGCTTTATTTTGAGCCATTTCTTTTCACTTTAGACTGAAACTATGTGGTTCCAAAATGTTATGTTAAACCAGGCAAATATATTCAACTAAAATATATTCAAATCTTAACTAAGAACAGATAAATCGAACTGTTATTTATTCATAAAATCAATGTGAGTCTTCTTTCAAATTTGTACTAACATTAAGAACTACTGTGTATGGAGAACTTCAAGGGAATGAACCGAAGCAACAATAAAAAGGATCAAGTGGATAATAACCAAAACTCCTTTACTTAATGAATAAACTCTATAGAATAACACAATAGCTTACTGTATTACTAAGTTATAAAAGCTACTTTTATATTTTCCCATTATATGTCTTAGAAATAGTTTTTATAAACTTCTAATTCTGTAAACTTCTTGTTTTACAAGAAGTTAAACAGAGTGTATTTCCTGAACTTTCTCAACAATTGATCACTGGGTGAGACAACCTCTATACATTAATGTTGCTTCAATCAATAAATTGCTAATTTTTATTCCTATCTTTTAAAACTTCCATCTTTTCAATAACAGATAAATAAGCACCTGGATAATAGCTTTCACAAGGAATTGTACAGAAATGCTACTAATATTGTGAAAGCGTAAGGAAACTACTAGTTAAAAGTATTTTGCAGGCAGAAAAAATCTTAAAGAAGCAACTTTCACATGGTGGCAGTTTCATCACCATGAACCACTCTTTTATGGTCCCATTTTGGCATTCTGACCTGCCCATATCTGCCAGTTCTTTGGGTGAACACAGTTAGTGGTTTTCTTTGGTCTCTACCTCTGCTTTTCTAGATCTTTGCTTTCCCAGCTCCTCCCATATTCTTGTAAATTCTGTTTCCTAAATATAACCCTTTATTCCCACAATACTCATAGTCTTTTTCCTGTCTAAACCTTGGCTGATAGAGTTCCTAATAAAATGACGTATCTAGGCAATGATAATAAAAGGGTGCTAACATCAGACAGATGCTGAGACCAGAAACAACCACACATTGTAAGCCTCCTAATAGAAATCCACAACGTCATCATCCATAAAGAATTCTTCCAAAACCAACAACAACAAAAAAAGAAAGCTAGAACAGATCAAGCCTCTGGGTCTAATTACTAGTTTTTAGGAACTACATGAGACAGAGTAAATAGCATCAATATGTAAGTATGTAGTGGAAGAAACTCTACATTACAAAGAACTCAGTTTTTAAAACAAATTATTTGCAAGAAAAAAATACAGAAAAGGGGATTCTCAGAGATTAAAGGAGACGCAAGACTACTCACTGCAAGCATTCCTGAAATTAGAAGTGGACAAAACTCACACTCAAGAGAAACCCTTTAAATGCAGTCTAAGAAAACATTCATCAAATATACTGTAAAGCACATATGTGAAAACTTAGGAGAAAAACTCTACCTATGTGGATGTGGGAAAGCCTTCATTAATTCCTCATGTCTTGATGAATGTGTAAGAATTCATATTGAGAAGAATTCTCCTTATAAAAAGAATGCATGGGAGCCTTTAATCATTTCTCATTTCCTTAATGAAGAAAAAAAAAACTCCCATTGGAAAGAAGCCCCGTAAATTTAAAGAAGATGGGCTAATCCTTATCTTTCACTCAACCTTCAAAATTTATCCTGGTTTTTGAAAGTAAGGAACATGGGAGGCCTTATACCCAGTCCTTGCACCTTATTCTATGTTTACACCCTTTAGGAAATATGTGAGAGTTCACCCTGGAGAAAAACTTTATGAATATAAGGAACATAAAGAGGGTTTCACTGATTTATCCTTTTACTGTACACATGCAAAATACTCATAATGCAGAGAGATCATGTGAATTAAAACAAATGCAGAAATGCTTTTATTCAATATGCCTCCCTTAAGAGATATATGGGTATACACATTAGAGAGAAACACTGTGAATGTACAGTATTGGGAAAAGTCTTCATATGTGATACTTCTCTTACTACATACAAGAAGATTTATGCTGGAATAAACCAGCTTCTCCTGCATGTTTAATCTAGAAGTAACCATATGAGCAGATTATCTGAATAATTATTGGAAATTACAAATATATTTATTAAACAAATTTGTAGGATCTCTTTTTGAAAAAAACTGTATTAAGTAACTTAGGTATTAGTATTTATTTTAAAAATATCTTTTGAACACATACAGAAATTGAGATTTCAGGCAATTCAAATAAGAAAATTTTGCTATATTAGGTAATATTGTCAGGATGGGAAGGTACAAAAATATTCAGAATGGATATGTCAAGTTCTAACTTTATCACTTTTATGGATAATCAAATATACATGATGGATCATTATAGAATATTCACTATCACAAGAAATATATTAAGTATAGGTAGTATATTAAATATATTAAGTATCACAAGAAATATATTAAGTATTAAGTATATAGTATATTAAGAAAGATATGAAGATGTTACCACAGAAAATCCAAAAGAAAAACTTACTCAATTTCAAGTTGTTTTATTCTATTTTCTGCTCTTGTAAGTCTTAGCTGAAGATCATCTTTTGAACGCTCTGCAACCAGAAATCTTTGGTGCATTTCTTCTAGTTTTCTGTAATCACTTTCGTTTCCTCTGCCTTCACGGTAAATCTGCAGAAGAGGGTTATTATGCATACAACATTACAGAAAAAACTGTCTTAAACAGTTTAGAGACAGGAATCAATAGAATAAAAAGCCACGATCATGTGTTCATTTGCTCCCACTGTAACATATTAAAAATATCAATAATGAAATCTGATTCTTTCACATTTACAAATAAAATGTTAAAAACTGATATATAAAATAATAATTGTTTTGAGACCAGCCTGAGCAATATAGCAAGACCCCATCATCTTAAGAAAGAATTATTAAAAAATTATCTGGGCATGGTGGCTCACACCTGTAGTCCCAGCTATTAGGGAGGCTCAAGTAGGAGGATCCTTGAGCCCAAGAGATTGAGGCTGCAGTGAGGTATGATCATGTCCATTGCACTCCAGTCTGGGCAACACAGTGAGACACTGTCTCTTAAAAAATAGAGTTTATTTTTTTTGGAATTATTCATGCTCATGGTAAACTATGCAAATAATACAAAAATGTAAAGCAAAGTTAAAAAAATACTCTAAATATCAACTTGGAGATAACCACTGGTGATTCTTTGATGAATACCATTCAATACAATCCTCTATTCCAATATTCAAAAATTAAGATACATGCTGTGGTACAATAAGTAGAACTCTCTGAGAGTGACTCCTGAATCTCGCTCTGGGTTACCAGGACAATGATCTAGCTTGGATGGGGCATCCCCCTTCCTCAGCAGGAGCGGTTGTACCCAAGCTCAGCTTTCCATGCGATGGGGCTCCCTCTCACAGCACAGGGTCTGTAACATCCTAGGAGATCCAAGGTCTCCAGGTGCTAAGCAGCTCACACTTTCAGGCAAATCCGAGACACAGCTACCCTCAAAATTCAGACTGCCTGGCCAAGTAACCTGTGTCTTCCCCATTGACAGGACTGTTTTGTCACTCTTTCTCTATAAAAACATGGAGTATAAGCATGTCAACGTTCCACTACTAGAATACAGATCTACACTGCAGACCCAGCAGTACTTTGACCTCAGCACGCTGGTCATAGAACAGTGGGAGAACAAGGTGCTGTGCTTTTCCTTTCCCTGTTGTCTTTTGCCTTGTAAGTTTTACATTTCCCCAATAAGCCTTTTCCTTAACCTTTGCCATGTGATGTTAAAACATTCACCCCAAACCCTAATGTATAACAGGTGGCAATCTAAATGAGAACTATATGATATGCAGAGGGAAACTCAGAAGGGATCTACCTTGCAGGAGAATGGTAACCGTAAGTCCTACTTTGAACACATGTATTTTTTTTTTTCACAAATGGAATTGTACATTATGTTTTGCTTTGTGTATTACTCTTTTACTGATGTCATACTTTTTTCATGTTGATAATATAGATATAGACCATAATTTTTATGCTACATAGCTCTTCTTTGAAAATCAAATTCTGACTCTACCATTTACCACTTTTTAACATTGGGTAAGATACTTAACCTCTCTATGAAAGTTGTTAATGTAGCATCTAAAACACAGTAAGTGCTCAATCAAATTTGGTCTCCCTTTCTTTCCCCAAGGTACTTTAAAAGAGTACGATATTACTGCTAATACAAAAGTATATGAAAGAAATGAAATTTAAACCATGAACTTCTCCCAACAGTTTTTCTCAAATAACATGAGGGTAAATATTCTTCCTAAGTATGAAGTAAAAATTTGTACTTCTAAAAGGTAAAAATCATAGCAATGTTATAATTTTCTGGTTACATATACTTGTTTTATAGATAGCCTAAGCCCAATAAGAGCTAACATAAAATTCAAAAAGAAAATAAAGACAAAGTGAAATTTAGTAGGATGAAGTTTAAGCAAGAAATATAGCTACTTCACAAAATTTATATCTTTAAGTATAAAGTTCAAAGAATACGGCCGCTCTTGGGAAAGAATTGTATCCAGCAACATCAGTATTTAACTGCAGACTCTGAATATATTTAAGAAAAGAAAAACTTACCAAGACAATAGTAACAAATAAAGGAATTGCTAGTAGATGACATGATGAAAACAGACAATAATGTTGAATATTTGCAGTTGGGTTTTAGGTAGTTACATTTCCTTTTTCTTTTTACCTTTTCTAGTTCTTCTTCCACTGCTTTTTTTTCCTTAATGACTCGTTCGATCTGGCCTTGTTTTTCAGCACACTCCTATAAATTCAAGTCATATTGTAAATACACTTGGTAACATCTTAAGAAAAGTGGGGAAAAATGGAGAAGTAAAATAATGTGTTCATAATGGGAATATCATAGTTATCAACACAAGTAAGGTTATATTGATTAAAAACAAAAGAAAACTCAATCTTTGAAGAGCAACCTAACCCAGGATTTCAGAAATTGCCTCCAGCTGTAGGATGCCAAGGAGTTCTAACTAAACAGACTAGGAGGGAGACAGAGGTTGGGGAATTCCAAGTTAAAAAAAATAAATAGAACGCCTTTCTCATACTATAGATTTTCTTTTTATCTACTAATAGAACCAGATAGTGGCACAAAACTCGCAGGGATTACCTATGGTCTAAAAGATGTGTGGGTGTATAAATTCTAAAAGAGTTAACTTTTTTCTTTGAAAAAATTACAGCCAACAGAAATACTAAGAATATTTTATTACTATGAACATAAGTATTTCTGTTCAAAAGATTTTAATCAGTATTTAGCAAGCATATCAATTAGATAATAAAATTTAACATTTTACTAATGCAACTAAAACAAAACATCATTATAATTATTAGTTCTTCACAATTATTTGTAGTTATGTATTTATTTTGGAGAATGGGTAATGGGTATGTTTTTTTTTTCCTTTCTTTTTTTTTTTTACTAATTGTGAATGATGCTTTGGAGGAACCACCTTTGCTAACAGTGTACTGCTTATTAACGATGTTCAATTATCTTTATTTTATAGAAGTGTATTTCAATATATTTTTAAAGTAAGCTTCTAAATTGTGACCTAAAATTATCACCATCGATTATAATGAAAATCTTTAACCCTACGTTACAAATCAGTTGACAAATTTAAATTTAATATCTTTTATTAAGATAGAACCCTGAGTGTATACAAAATGCACATTAATATTCCAAATATTCATATAGTAAGTTGTTTATCTAGGAGAGGGTAGTTTCAGTGCTAAATCTGCAATTTACCTACATTCGTAACTTCTCCCATGTGATTTTTAATACATGTGTTAATAACAAAGTGTAGCTCACACTTCTGGGACTGGCAAGTGGTATATAAAGAAATGCATGAGTAAGTATGCTTCACGTCCCTCTCTACCCAATCCACCATTTCACTGACAAATGATGATGGCTGAAAGAGCATTTGGTTAACCTGAGGGTAAAAAAGGTAAAATGAGACAGCCAAGTTTAAACCTTTAGAGAGAATTACCATATGAATTCTATTAGAAATGCACTATATTAAAGCAGATATTAAAAATTACTTCAAAAAAGTTTTTAGAGATATTTTGCTTATCACCCCTGTCATGCCTACCTTTGGGGGAAAATATGACAAAAAAAATAGATATTTTTTCAGGTACTCATGGAGTATTTCCAAAGTCATACTCTATAAAAGAAGTCTATAAAAGAAGTCTCAACACATATTAAGAACCAATATCCACTGGGCGCGGTGGCTCACGCCTGTATCCTAGCACTTTGGGAGGCTGAGGCGGGCAGATGACCTGAGGTCGAGAGTTCGAGACCAGCCTGGCAAACATGGTGAAACCCTGTCTCTACTAAAAATACAAAAATTGGCCGGTGTAGAGGTGCGTGCTTGTAATCCCAGCTACCTGGGAGGCTGAGGCAGGAGTATCACTGGAACCCGGGAGGCAGAGCCTGCAGTGAGTTTGAGATCAGACCACTACACTCCAGCCTGGTTGACAGAGCAAGACTCTATCACAAAAAAAAAAAAAAAAAAAAAAGAAGAAGAAGAACCAATATCATACAGACCATGATCTGTGCTGCCTACCTAACCAAATGAGAAATCAACAATAAAAGACAGTGTAAATCGCCATTTATTTAGAAACTAAAAAAAAGACTTCAAAAAATTCATGCATCAAAGAAAAGATCATACTGAACAATTTATTTTACTTCTATAAATTTGAACATTTTATAATTAATTTTCTTAATTATTTGCTATAGATTAATAGCAATCTGTCACATGGCACAATAAATCTTGAATATTCTTAAGATAAACTATACCTTACTAGAGAAAACAAAGGCTGTTAGGTATGTGTTGGTCTCCAAAGGGAGACATGTAGCTTGAAATACAATGGCTCTGGCTTTTTCTTAATCTATTAAATAATCTGCACATTCATCTAAAATACAAGTTTTTCTCCCTCCTGTGAGCATATCTTAATTTTGGGTTAGCAAAAGTATGCTTAACTTCCTTCCTGAACTTCATAGTGTAAATAGTAGTATAGATGGATAGTACAGTGATACTAATTACTATTGGTATAGATAGTAAAACTGTTGGTTAATAATAGAAAACAATAGCAAGCATCAGGTTATTATGCTTCAAACTGTAGCTTAGATTTTCTAAGAAAATCTGTCTTCAAGTAGCCAAAGATGTTTTCCTTCGAAAGTATTTTTAACATACTTAATATTTCAAACTTTTCAATTAGACAGTATAGTTCTCCCCATAGAATCAACATGACTATCAGATGTTTCATATCTTTAGAAAAATCAGTTAGCTATGAAGTAGAATTGTTTTACTATAAGAAACACCTTTTGCAATAATGGAAATTGTCATTCTTTCTACTCTAAAGTGAGTTTAATATAGCTCTGGTTGTTACACAGCTAACAATGATTTGAAAAATCCCTGCAAGTCTTAGCCAGTCCTTGCTCCTTTGAGAATATAGAAAGAATGAATGTTCTTGCCCTTGCAGGTTTACAAACCATTAAATGATCTTGGATTAGGGTAGTACCCT
Source organism: Cacajao melanocephalus (assembly GCA_963573385.1). Lineage (NCBI taxonomy): Eukaryota > Metazoa > Chordata > Mammalia > Primates > Pitheciidae > Cacajao > Cacajao melanocephalus. The sequence goes on from CAUYLG010008815.1 coordinate 36,609, forward strand.
TCTACTCCTCTTTTACCACAAAGATATGGATCTCTTGATAGTTAATCGGCCCATGAAAGAGAACAAGCAAAATAACTGGGTGATAGAAAAGGAAGCAAACTGTGTAGCAACAAAAAATTACACATGTCTAATTGGCCACATTGCATCCCATTAATTTCACTTAATGTTCCTACTTTATTAAAAGAAGTGACATTAAACGAACAAATACAAAATAAACGTTCCTTGTTCTATTCCATTTGGGACCAATAAACAATGATTAAGATCAATCATGCTCTCCAAAGTTTGTAGAATGGAGAGAGAAAATGTGATCCCTCTTTCAGAGTATTTAAATGTATTGTTCAGCTGATAAACATTTAAAAATATACTGTGCAAAACACTGTCCCAGGCAAGCAACAGGGAAAATAAAGGAAGGCGTTAAGACTCTACTGTGTTGAGATGCTTACAATCTAATTGCAGAAATAAGATTTTCATGGACAGACACAGAGTGTGTATGCTCAACATACACCTAATGCATGATATTTATTACAAGATACGATTCATTGCTGAATATTGTAATAGAGATTAAAAGTGATACAGGGAGTCAGAAAAGATCAGAGTTTGCGAAGTTGTAAGTATTTTCTCAATTCCTGAAAATTGTTATATTTTTATTCTCCTGTAAGCAAGGTTATTAAATTTAATTACATCAAATCTTCAAGTTAAACTTATACTTCCAGTCCCACCTCCAGACACACAAGTATTCTTTTCATCTCCCCTCTTGGCCTACTCATTCCTCAGTATTCATTCCTTTTAGGAAGCTTTCTGTCTTTCTTCCTTCCCACTGTCATATATACTTTCTCTTTCTCCTTGGTTCCCCAGATAAACTCAGCACATGATAGGAGCTATAGCAAGCAATAGCACCCTGTGCATTCTCTGTCAAAGACGATCATTATAGTAAAATGTGATAAATGCTATCTATCTTTCCTGCTAGAATAAGCCACAAGACTGCTGCAAACATGTCTACCTGGATTTTCACTTTTTTCCTAGCACCTAGCCAGGGCTTGGTTTAATAAATACCTTTTGAATGAATGAATCCCCAATAGTATATATCTTGGCCTTTAAAATAAGCAATATTTGGAAGAAAATATCAATATAGTCAAACATACCATTTGAAGGGCTGAAAGTTCTTCCGTTAATCGAGAAATTTGTATATTACATTGTTTTTTTGTGTTTGCAACCTGTAAATTAAGACATTTACTCATTATTTGGGTCTACAATAAAAATGGTTAATATCTGATAAAAACACTTTGGATAATAATTTTGATAAAAATAAAATTGCAACTTTTAGGGCACAAAAGATAAATAAGCATACGATATATTAAAGAGCCAAGAATTTGCCATGAAAGTGGAAGGAGAGTGAACAGAAAGATATATCCAAAAGGACCGTGGTTGTTAAACATTTTGGTTTTAGGATGCTTTTACCCACAATTTAAAAAAAGAGCTTTTGCTTACAATGGATTCTTCCTATGAAATTTCATTTCTATCATATTAGAAATGAAAACAGAAAATTTAAAAACATTTACTTACTAATCTCTTCAAAAATAATCTATTACTGGTTAACCTCAACAATATTTTTTTATGAGAAATAAATATATTCTCCAAAACTAAAAATTTTTCAGAAGAGTAGCATTTAAAAAATACTTTTGCAAATTTCCTTAATGCCTGGCTGAATAGAAGCTAGATTTTGATAGCTGCTTCTGTATTCAACCTGTTGTGCTGTCACATATCATATAGCCTCTGGAAAACAACACTGCACATGTGTGAGAGAATGAGAGTGAAAAAGGCAGACAATGTCTTAACTACAATTATAAAAGTAGGTGTGACCTTGTGGCCTCTCTGAACAATATTTTGAAACTGCTGCTTAAAGCAAGTCAAGAGAAACAGAATCACACATTGAAAATGTAATAACGTTTAAAGTGCTTTTGATTCAAAAATAGAACTTTTTAATAACACACATTACATCCCAGTATTAAGTAAATTACTTTTACTTCTGAAGATATTTAAATTAACATTTAAATACAAAATAAATTAACATTTAAATATCTTCAGAAAGAATACAATTAATGTGCACAGAGTATTTTGAAGAATTAGTCACATCTCATTGAGATTTCTCTATGACAATAATTTTTTCTACTAACTATTCATGCTTTTTAAAAGGACTGTGAAGAATACTGATGCCAATGATATATCATCAGTAAACTTTTGTGATCTAAAGGTCTTTGGGAATTTTCTAGTATCTTATAAGATGCACTATTTTGAAAATATGATGTAATCCTAGTTTAGAACATTTACAATACTGTCATGTACTTTATATGGTTAATTAATATATCTTTTCCAAGGCCAGCCAAGCATATGATTTCTGGGTCTATTTTAGTTCTTTTTATTTTTATTTATTTATTTTTTTGACAGTAATTTATTGTACATTTAAAAATAACTAAAAGAATATAATTGGAGTGTTTGTAACACAAAGAAATGATAAATACTTGAGGTGATAGATACCCCATTTACCCTGACTGATTATGCACTGTATGCCTGGGTTAAATTATCTCACGTATTCCACAAATATATACACCTACGTATACCCATAAAAGTTAAAATTTAAAAAAGAAGTGCATCCCAGACAGGTCAGGTAAGCAGGGAGACACCAGTAGGTGCCATGGTTCTAGAAAGACACTTTCAAAAAAAGTTCAGCTGGCTGAGTGTGGTGGCTGACGCCTGTAATCCCAGCACTTTGGGAGGCCAAGGTGGGCAGATCATGAGGTCAAGAGATCGAGACCCTCCTGGCCAACATGGTGAAACCCCATCTACTAAAAATACAAAAATTAGCTAAGTGTGGTGGCACTGCCTGTAGTTCCAGCTACTCAGGAGGCTGAGGTAGAAGAATCACTTGATCCCTGGAGGCAGAGGTTGCAGTGAGCCAAAATCACGCCACTGCACTCCAGCCTAGTAACAAAGCGAGACTCCGTCTCAAAAAAAAAAGTTCACCTGTGACAAATAGATTAGGAACCTAGAGTCCTCAGTCCCAATGACTGAACAGAAGACTATTTAGATATAAAATCTCAAGTACTGTCCTAAATATTAAGACTATGGACTTTGCGGTCTTCTTAAACTCTGCCTTGTGAAGGAGAAGAATGTCTTGAAAGTACATATTTTATTCAATAAATGTCAGTAAAATACCACTAATTTCTTGAGATCTCATTTCTAACATCCTCTCAGCTATTCATTTTTTTTTTAAATACTCTAAGTTCTGGGATACATGTGCATAATGTGCAGGTTTGTTACATAAATATACACGTGCCATGGTTGTTTGCTGCACCTATCAACCTGTCATCTACATTAGGTATTTCTCTTAATGTTAACCCTCCCCGAGCCCCCCACCCCTGAAAAGGCCCTGATGTGATGTTCCCCTCCCTGTGTCCATGTGTTCTCACTGTTCAACTCCCACTTATGAGTGAGAACATGCAGTGTTCAGTTTTCTGTTCCTGTTTTAGTTTGCTGAGTATGATGGTTTCCAACTTCATCCATGTCCCTGCAAAGGACATGAACTCTGAACTCATCCTTTTTTTATGGCTGCATAGTATTCCATGGTGTATATGTGCCACATTTTCTTTATCCAGTCTATATCACTGATGGGCATTTGGGTTGTTTCCAAGTCTTTGCTATTGTGAACAGTGCTGTAATAAACATACATGTGCATGTTTAGCTCTTTTTAAGGTTACAATTTGATGTAGACTTTTATGAATAATTATATTAAGAATCAATGCATTCTGTTTATGGATCAGTAACAATAACAGAGAGCATTTATTGAGGATTAATATGTTCTAGGTACTATTCAGAGGTCTTTACATATATTATCTCATTAATTCTCACAACAATCCAATGAGGTAGTTATTATTTCCATTATAGACGAGGAAGGCTGAGGCACAGAGAAATTAAGTCATATATGTTCCTATAATACAAAAATTTTGGTTCTTATAAGCTCTGTCATGTCTGTCTCTCTCTCACATAATTTCGAAAATGTGTTCTTTTTAGTATCTAGAAATGATACAGCTAACTTGAGGGTTTATGACAATAGTAAGGTATATATTTTGCAATATATTTATAGTAATCCTGGCAAATACAGATGAATCAAACTATTCATGTCTTTTTAAAGGACTGTGTAGAACCATTGACACTGATGACATATCATACATAAACTTCTATGCTCCAAAGGTCATACAGAATTTTCTAGAGTTAGTGTCTAATGAAACAAAATGTAAACATTTGTCATGTGAGGAAACACACATTTCTGTGAGGTAGGTTACTGGGGTTGGGGTTTTGAAGTCTGTTTAGGGACTAATATCCTTTCATCCTAACCTCACTTTATATAAGCATTTTCCTCTGTAATTTTAAAAATAGTAAGGATATTTGTAAACCAAATAGTAAGATAAACTATTAAGAAATAGGACAATCCACTGATGGCACTAGCCATGATTTGAAATAAAAAGTAAATAATGTATTTTTTTTACAAATTTTATTTGAGAAATATCTGAGAAATATTTTCTTATTTATTTATTTTTAAATTATACTTTAAGTTCTGAGATACATGTGCAGATTGTGCAGGATTGTTACATAGGTATATACATGCCATGGTGGTTTACTGCATTCATCCCCCCATCATCATCTACATTAGGTATTTCTCCTAATGTTATCCCAATATTTTCATATTTTAAAAAAATAATCAAGCCATTATAATATTTTTGTTCAATTTTAAAGCTAGAACAGAAATACATGGCAATTTATTGATTACATTTACTTTAGTCAATAAAAAGAGATACCTGTAAAGTTATTCTCAATTCAACAGGTTAATTCTACATATTTAAAGGACATGCCATGAATACTTTGGGATTAAATGAAAATTCAAAGAACAATGCTAAAAATAGTGTCTATCTCTGGGTATTAAACTTGTAATTTTAATTTTCTTTTATACATATTTTTCATTTATATATATTTTCCATTTCTTTTTACAATGAGCATATATCACTAATAGTAATTTTAAAAGTTTACTTAAGTTTACTTAAACAGCTCTGGAGTGCAGTTCCCAGTGAGAACAATGCAAAGGGTGAGTGATCACTGCATTTCCAAACGAGTTTTTACTGCCTACAGACCAGGAGATTCCCAGGCTGAAAAGCGCCATGAACTTCCAGCACAGCTGTTTCAGCTGGTGCTGTGGGTCTCTGCACAAAATCTCACACAAATCTGGGCGGCCGTTTCAACAGGCGTCTGGAATGCCTGGGATACAGAGCTGCCCATTCAACTGAAAAAAAAGGGGGCAGAAACAGAGAGCCAGGTGATGTGGCTCAGCAGGTCCCACACCCACAAAAACCAGCAATCTGAAACGCTCTGGATTGAGAGTTTTGCAGCAAGTGCAGCTGGACCCAGGATGGTCCAGCTTGGTGGGGGGGTAAGGGCGTCAGCCATTACCGAGGCAGTCCACCACTGCTGAGGCAGTCCGCCATTACTGAGGTAGACCGCCATTATGGAGGCAGTTCTAACTGTGCCTCTGTAAACAAAACCACAAGGAAGTTCACATAGCAGCTGGGCAGAGCCCACAGCAGCTCAGTAACGCCTCTGCTGGTAGACTGTGACTAGACTACTGCCTTGCTGGGTAGGGTATCTCTGAAAAGAGTCAGTAGCACGTCAGGAATTTATAAATAAAGCCCCACCTTCCAAAGACAGAGCACCTGGGAAAAAAGGTATTTATGAGTTCCACTGCAGCAGACTTAAATGTACCTGCCCAGAAACTCTGAATGGAACAATGGAGCTCACAGCTCAGCACTTGAGCTCCTATAAGGGACAGACTGTCTCCTCAAGCAGCTCCCTGACCATCGTATATACAAAGAGACACCTCATAAAGGAGAGCTCAGGGTGACATCTGGGGTTACCCTCACGGGAGGAAGATAACAGATGAAGAAAACGGCAGCAAACCTTACTATTCTGCAGCCGCTGCAGGTGAGCCCCAGGTAAGCAGGGTCTGGAGTGGACCTCGAGCAGTCCTACAGCACAGGGGCCTGACTGTTAGAAGGAAAACTAAAAAATAGAAAGAAATAACTTCAAGAAAAAGGATGTCAACTCAGAGACCCCATCCGAAAGTCACCAACTACAAAGACCACAGGGAGATAAATCCACAAAGATGGAAAGAAACCAGCACAAAAATGATGAAAACACCAAAAACCAAAATGCCTCTCCTCCTCCAAGGGATCACAACTCCTCACCAGCAAGGCAACAGAGCTGGAAGGAGAATGAATCTCATGAATTGACAGAAACAGGCTTCAGAAGGTGGGTAATAACAAACTTTTCTCAGCTAAAATAACATGTTCTAACCCAATGCAAAAAAACTAAGGACCTTGAAAAAAGGTTAGACGAAATGCTGATGGGGATAAACAGCTTAGAGAAGAATATAAATGACTTGATGGAACTGGAAAACACAACACGAGAACTTTGAGAAGCATATACAAGTTTCAATAGCCAAATTGACCAAGCAGAAGAAAGGATATCAGAGATTGAAGATCAACTCAATGAAATAAAACAAGAAGGCAAGTATAGAGAAAAAAGAGTGAAATGAACAAAACCTCCAAGAAATATGGGATTATGTGAAAAGACCTAATCTGCATTTCACAGGTGTACCTGAATGTGACAGAGAGAATGAATCCAAGCTGGAAAACACTCTTCAGCATATCATCCAGGAGAACTTCCCCAACCTAGTAAGGCAGGCCAACATTCAAGTCCAGGAAATACACAGAACACCACAAAGATATTCCTCAAGAAGAGCAATCCCAAGGCACATAATCGTCAAGATTCACCAGGGTTGAAATGAGGGAAAAAATGCTAAGGGGAGCCAGACAGAGAGGTCAGGTTACCCACAAAGGGAAGCCCACCAGACTCACAGTGGATTTCTCCACAGGAACCCTACAAGCCAGAAGAGAGTGGGGACCAATATTCAACATCCTTAAAGAAAATAACTTTCAACCTAGAATTTCATATCCAGCCAAACTAAGCTTCATAAGTGAAGGAGAAATAAAGTCCTTTACAAACAAGCAATTGGTGAGAGATATCGTCTCCACCAGGCCTGCCTTACAAGAGCTCCTGAAAGGAGCACTAAACATAGAAAGAACAACCAGTACCAGCCACTCCAAAATGTGCCAAATGGTAAAGAGCATCGACACAATGAAAAAAACTGCATCAACTAACAGGCAAAACAACGAGCTAGCATCAAAATGGCAGGGTCAAATTCACATATAACAACATTAATCTTAAATGTAAATGGGCTAAATGCCCCAATCAAAAGACACAGGCTGGCAAATTAGGTAAAAAGTCAAAACCCATCGGTGTGCTATATTCAGGAAACTTATCTCACGTGCAAGGACACATATAGGCTCAAAATAAAGGGATGGAGGAAGATTTACCAAGCAAATGGAGAGCAAAAAAAAAAGCAGGAGTTGCAATCCTAGTTTCTGATAAAAGAGACTTTAAATCAACAAAGATCAAAAGACACAAAGAAGGGTATTACATAATGGTAAAAGGATCAATGCAACAAGAAGAGCTAACTATCCTATATATACATATGCACCCAATACAGGAACACCCAGGTTCATAAAGCAAGTTCTTGATGACCTACAAAGAGACTTAGACTCCCATACAATAATAGCGGGAGACTTTAACACTCCACTGTCAATATTAGACAGATCAAGAGACAGAAAATTAACAAGGATATAAAGGACCTGAACTCACATCTGGACCAAGCAAAGCTAATAGACATCTACAGAACTCTCCACCCCAGAGAGTATACATTCTTCTCAGCACAACATTGCATCTACTCTAAAATTGACCACTTAATTGGAAGTAAATCACTCCTCAGCAAATGCAAAAGAACAGAAATCATAACAGTCTCTCAGACCACACTGCAATCAAATGAGAACTCAGGATTAAGAAACTAACTCAGAACCGCACAACTTCATGGAAACTGAACAACTGGCTCTTGAATGTTGACTGGATAAACAATGAAATGAAGGCAGAAAAAAAGATGTTTTTGAAACCAAGGAGAGCGAATATACAATGTACCAGAATCTCTGGGACACATTTAAAGCAGTGTCTAGAGGGAAATTTATAGCAATAAATGCTCACATGAGAAGCAAGGAAAGATTTAAAATCAACACCCTATCATCAAAATTGAAAGAGCTAGAGGAGCTAGATTAAAAAAAAAAAAAAAAACTCAAAAGCTAGCAGAAAACAAGAAATAACTAAGATAAAAGCAGAACTAAAGGACATAGAGACACAAAAAACCCTTCAAAAAATCAATAAGTCCAGGAGCTGGTTTTTTGAAAAGATCAACAAAACAGACTACTAGCCAGATTAATGAAAAAGAAGAGAGAGAAGACTCAAATAGGTGCAATAAAACATGATAAAGGTGATATCACCACTGATGCCACAGAAATATAAACTACCATCAGAGATTACTACAAACAACTCTATGCACATAAACCAGTAAACCTGGAAGAAATGGATAATTCCTGGACACTTGTACCCTCCCAAGCCTAAACCAGGAAGAACTTGAAACCCTGAATAGACCAATAACAAGGGCAGAAGTTGAGGCAGCAATTAATAGCCTACAAACCAAAAAAAGCCCAGGTCCAGATTGGTTCACAGCCAAATTCTACCAGACGAACAAAGAGAAGCTGGTACCACTCCTTCTGAAACTATTCCAAACAACACAAAAAGAGGGAATCCTTCTCAAATCATTTTATGAGACCCTGATACCAAAACCCAGCAGAGACTCAACGAAAACCTCAGGCCAATATCCATGATAAACATAGATGCAAAAATCTTCAATAAAATACTGGGAAACCTATTGCAACTGCACATCAAAAAGCTTATCCATGATCAAGCAGGCTTCACCACTGGGATGCAGGCTGGTTCAACATAAGCAAATCTAAAAACGTAATCCATCACATAAACAGAACCAAAGGCAAAAACCACATGATCATCTCAAAAGATGCAGAGAAGGACTTCAACAAAACTCAACAGCCCTTTACGCTAAAAACTTTGCAATAAGCTAGGTATTGATGGAACATATCTCAAAATAATAAAAGCTATTTATGACAAACCCACAGCCAATATCATACTGAATGGGCAAAAACTGGAAACATTCCCTTTGAAATCTGGCACTAGACAAGGATGCCCTCTCTCACCACCCCTGTTCAATATGGTATTGGAAGTTCTAGCCAGAGTAATCAGGCAAGAAAAATAAATAAAGGTATTCAATCAGGAAAGGAGGAGGTAAAACTGTCTCTATTTGCAGATGACATGATTGTATATTTAGAAGACCCCATCGTCTCAGCCCAAAATCTCCTGAAACTGATAAGCAACTTCAGCAAAGTCTCAAGATACAAAATCAATGTGCAGAAATCACAAGCATTCCTATACACCAGTAACAGACTAAAAGAGAACCAAATCAAGAGCGAACTCCCATTCACAATTTCTACAAAGAGAATAAACTACCTAGGAATACAACTAACAAAGGATGTTAAGGACCTCTTCAAGGAGAACTATGAACCACTGCTCAAAGAAATAGGAAAGGACACAAACTGATGGAATAATATTCCATGCTCATGGTTAGGAAGACTCAATATTGTGAAAATGGCCATACTGCCCAAAGTAATTTATAGATTCAACGCTATATCCATCAAGCTACCTATGACCCTCTTCACAGAACTGGAAGAAAAACCTTAAATTTCATATGGAATCAAAAGAGAGTCTGCACAGCCAAGACAATCCTAAGCAAAAAGAACAAAGCTGGAGGCATCAAGCTCCTGACTTCCAACTATACTACAAGGCTACAGTAATCAAAACAGCATGGTACTGGTACCAAAACAGAGATCTAGACCAATGGAACAGAAGAGAGGCCTCGGAGGCAATGCCACACATCTACAACCATCTGATCTTTGACAAACCAGACAAAAACAAGCAATGGGGAAAGGATTCCCTGTTTAATAAATAGTGTTGGGAATACTGGCTAGCCATGTGCAGAAAGCAGAAACTGGACCCCTTCCTGACACCTTACACTAAAATTAACTCCAGATGGATTAAACATAAGACCTAACACCATAAAAACCCTAGAAGAAAACCTAGGGAAAACCATTCAGGACATAGGCATAGGCAACGACTTCATGACTAGAATACCAAAAGCACTGGCAACAAAGCCAAAATAGACAAATGGGATCTACTTAGACTCCAGAGCTTCTGTACAGCAAAGGCAACAGTCATTAGAGTGAACTGGCAACCAACAGAATCTATTTATTTTTAAAATATGTCATCAATAATATTTTAGGCTATAGTCCAAAATTAGAGTACTCTCAACTTCATGAATAGGACAGAACTCCTGCAGAAAGGATACAGAAGATTAGAAATTAGAAAGTGCAGGGTTTACTTTGGACTCTGCCTTAAATTAAAAATTTTATCTTGGGAAATTATGTAATTTCAGTCAGATAAAGACAAAGTAATAGATTTCGTTTTTTTTCTTTACACTATGATTCTGTAAAAGTAATTGATTTCTAAGAAATACTTTTGCAAAAAGAAATGGTAACAGTGGCTTCGTGGAAATGAAAATTCTACCACTCAGTGCTCGGGAGAAAGCCAATATTTTAACTTTATTTTTTCTGAAGTGATGAAGTTTTGAAAACCAGTTTAAAACTACAGTTCACCTAAGAAATAATACTGCCCACAAAAATACATAAAAGAAATAATATAAGAAATAATACTGCCCACAAAAAATATAGATAAGGAAAAAAAGGAATATCTTTATCTCGTGGAGGGCTATACAGTATATCCCACTATTCTGCTGGAAATCATTTTAAAGGAAAGGAGCCTTTACTCAGTTCCTTTATGTAGGCAAGCATTTTAATTTTAATTTACAAATATCTAGGTAGAATTTAGTCTTTAATTGTGACTTAAATTCTGAATTTTAAATATAATTAAACATCCTTACTTCTTTCTTGGTTCTTATGGTAGCATCTTGTACAAACCGAGAAACTGTCTCTTTCATTTTCTCTATGTCTTCTTCTTTTTGCTTCTCCTCAAGTAGAGCCTTCAGAAAATTACAATTTCATGTTACAGATCACATCATTATTAGTAAAGATAATAACAGGTAAAAATCTATCCACTAGTCACTTTCTATAAACACCTCATTCAAAACTTCTGGGACATCTGTACTTGAATATCATTGTTGAAGCCATGAATGACATTCATTTTCCCTAACCTCCTCAGCTGCCCTTGTCCTAATTAAAGACACTTTCTTTGGAATTTATTTCAGCCAATGTTTCTAACACTCTTCTAATTTCTGCAGCCAGAAATCTTAAAACTATTTTTGAATTTTCCATTTTTTGAAAGTCCCTATATAAAGTAAGTCATAAAATCTAGATATTGTATCCTTATAAGAATCTCTTGCCCGGATGCAGTGGCTTATGCCTATAATCCCAGCACTTTGGGAAGACAAGGTGGGCAGATCACCAGAGGTCAGGAGTTCGAGACAAGCCTGGCCAACATGGCAAAAGCTCGTCTCTATTAAAAATACAAAAATTAGGTGAGTGTGGTGGCACAGATCTGTAATCCCAGCTACTTGGGAGGCTGAGGCAGGAGAATCTCTTGAACCCAGGAGGTGGAGGTTGAGATAAGCTGAGATTGCGCCACTGTACTCCAGCTTGGGTGACAAAATAAGACTCCATCTCAAAAAAAAAAATCTCTTGAATTTCTCTCCCTTTCCATTATTTGGTATTATTCAAATTATGTCACTCATTATCTCATAACTTGATCATTGCAGATACCACTTGTTTTGCCTCTTCGATGTGTTTCTATCCCTCCACTCATTTCCATCTCCCACTAAATAAATATTGCCATAATCCTAGCTCTGCTTTCAGTCACACTCCATTTCCTTGATACTCTGTAAAGCAAAACTCTGTAATTTTTTCATCTCCAACACTTTTCCTCTCAATCTCTTTTATAATCCATTGAATCAGGCTTTCACCAGCATGGTCTCCATATTAATTATCTATGAGTAAATTTTCAGTACTTCTTTACCGGCAACACTTGAGATATTTACTTTCCTCTCCTTGTTGTACTTTCTGCATGTGGTTTCAGCATATCACACACAGTACTGGTTTTCCTCCTATCTCACTGATCATTCACCTTCAGTCTTCACTGCTGATTCTTCCTCGTCTCCTGAACCTATTAATACTGGACTACCAAGGTTCAGTTGTTATTCCCCTCTCTATCTGTCCTTCTTTTAGTAGTCTAATAAAATCTCATGGTTTTAAGTATCATTTATATGCTGAGAGTCCCCATATTTACATCTCTAACACAAACATTTTTCAGGGCTTGGAACTCCTTCAATTAGGCCAAGTTGAATCCCATTTTAAATCAACATGTAAGTGACCATGTTTTGTTCCCACCATCTTCCAAAGGTACCACACACATTCTCATCTCTTTTTTTAAAAATTGTTTTAAGATAAATTTCTTCCACCTTAAATAACAAAGCTAGTGAGAAGTAACAGCTGTTCTTATGTAATAACCTTGAGGGAGAAAAGAAGAACTACGCTAGGCTGTACTTTCTGCCTTGTTTGTATGATCAATTGGGAGAAACTCTGATTTTGAACAAGCAACTGAGGATGGGAACCCTCTAGCAATTAAGCAATGAGTCAAGGAGCATCTTAATATTGTAGCCATAGACAGCCACTGTGAGGGTCTTTTGACCTAGGATTTGAGTGAACAAGATTTGGGAGGATGGGCAATGAGTGTTCCTACTATTTTCTCTTTCCATTGTGCTCTACACAAGTTTACTTTTAATGACTTGGTATTAAGAGATTGCTCATACAAGTAGGCTTCAGAGGGTAGAGATAAACAATTTTGTCTTGACCTTAATTTTTCTAGCTGATTTAGGTGTTCAGAACAATTCCCAAGCATATTATATCTATTGTGTGCCTCTTAACTATTCTAAAAGACAGTATTCAGATTACAGATTAAAATATTAATTGACAGGCATAAGCACTTTAGCATTCCCACAGTTAGGATTTAGATAATTCATTCTTTTTCTTTTTTAATTTCTTATTAGCTTCTCAATATCCAGCTTACACTATATTCTGTTTTAGCAGCTTTCTTGAAAAATCCTCTGTAATAAAGGTCTTTTGTATCCCATCATACCTCCTAGCAGAGTATTCTGCATATACTAGGTATTCAATAAATGTTGGTAAATACATTCATGATTTAATGAACTCTACATAAGGGAGGCAGCAACATTATAAATCTATTTTGTGACTTCTATAAACTAATATATATTATTCATAGGGAAGCAGTATATGACAAAGAACACTGTATTAGATAGCACAGGAATCCCAATTAGAGAATTAAAAAAGAACAGTGACATGAAGACATCAGTTAATAAATCTTTAAAGCCAATTAAGCTTCTGCTTTATTAGAGTAATTGAGTAGATGATGAAGGGGAAATAGAGACAGGTAAGATTTATCATATTCAACTGAATAAAATATAGGATCTATAGCAGTAAAGCACTGTAACTATTTTTTTAAGTATGAGACTACAGGGGATGATGATTAGTTACACAAGGTTTGGGAAGATAAGAAATGTCTGATATTTATACATTATTTTAGAAAAGAATTGACATCATATTATATTTGGTTTTAACATCCAAGAATATGGTATGATTACTAATGAAGACAGTAGCAATTTCATGCATTTATTCTGCAGCTATTGAATCCCTTACTGTGAGGTTACATGGGAAAATAGTCAATATTTTATTATTTCTAAATATATTTACTAGCTTTCTTACCTGACTTTTTTGTAGGTTAGCTTCTTCTAAGAGTTGCATGCTATTTCTGGCTCTTACAATAGCCTCATATTTCTCATTTTCTAATTCATTGCACTTTGCTTGTAGCTCTCTGGTCTGATTTTCCAGATGTGTTTTTTCTGTTCTTAATTGGTTGGCTTCTTGGATTGTCACACATAATCTAGAAATCAATAATCACACTGGGAAAGTTAAACTTTTTAAAGGGAAGGAGGGAGATTTACTAAGCATCTACTACAGGACAGGTATTATGCCAGTAACTTTTATATGTATTAATATTTTTCTCATTTGATACTCATTATACTTCTATAAAGTAGATTTTACTATCTCTATATCTCCATTTTAAAGAACAACATCTCCATTTTAAACAACAAACATACCCAGAGAGATTAGGCATTTGATTAAGTTCATATGGCTAATGAGCCGTAGAGATGAAACTGAGCTTGGATTTTCTAACTCTAATTATGTTATACTTGCTATGGTATCTGTATTATACCGCTATATTATACACATACAGTGTATATGTACACTGTATTAGTTACATGACAATGATATAAAGCAAACCCTTAAAAAATGAGTTGTTCTTTACATTTAAGTGGTCTTTTCTCTTTTCTCCCCTTTCATACTCTCTACCCTAGACAAGCCATGTTAACTTACTACTGTACATCTTAAAATAATTTTCACCATATTCATATGATCATATATATGTACACATAATTATATATATACACATAAATATAGATACATATTACACATACATTTAGCCACAGGAGCTTTTTAAACTTTTTTTGTTATAACAATAAAAATCATAATATACACCCTTTTCTGTACTTGCTTTTCTCATCTAATAATATCTTATAGAAATCTCATCAAGTTAGAAAGCCTCCTTCCTTTCCTAGTCTAATGAATGTAACCTCATTTCACTGTCAATTTGTATTTCTCTATTAGAACGTTTAGGCATATTTTCTTCCTTTTGTAAGCCATATGAATTTTTTGTTCTTTGAATTTCTCCTAATCTTCTTTGAACATTTTTTCTAATGGATTGTTTACTTTGCTCATCTCTTTAAAGAACTCTAAATTATAAATACTAACCCTTAGTCTGTCCTTTATGCTGCAAATATTTTTTTCCAAATCTACTTTTTTGTTATTGTTGCCTACTGACTCTATTTAGGGATTCTTCACCACACTAAAAATTTAATACAGCTAAATTTGACTTTTTTTTCAACTTTTGGGATTTCAGATTTTATAAAGATGATCTCCCTCACCA
Organism: Cacajao melanocephalus; assembly: GCA_963573385.1. Taxonomy (NCBI): domain Eukaryota; kingdom Metazoa; phylum Chordata; class Mammalia; order Primates; family Pitheciidae; genus Cacajao; species Cacajao melanocephalus. Next base: position 51,801 of record CAUYLG010008815.1, read on the forward strand.
ACACATTGTCAGTGTAATCTCTTAGATTTCCTCCAAAGAGTTCCATGACTTTTTTACCCTTAAATCTTTAATCCTGACTCATTTGAATTTACTTCTGAATATGATGTAAGAGTCCAATTTAAGTTCCAGACTAATGGCCAGTTGTATGAGTACCATTAGTTAACTAATGAATTTAAATATTCCTATTACATCCCTAAAATATGCAAATATCATATATGCAAATATCATAATTTACTTATAGATTATGTTTCATTGATCTACTTATTTATTTACATACTCAACTTATTTAAATTTGATTATTGTGGCTTTATAACATGTTTGGTAAGATATATTTTATAATTTTGTTATTTTCAGGCATTTCTTTATTCTAAATGGTAGAAGAAACAGCCTTCTCTATTCTCCCCGCTCCCCTCCACTACCCACATCAAAACCCTCTTCCTGTCAGTTGAGTGATTTACTTTTCTCATGCATTTGGTAATTTTTGATTAAGTTCCTATCTGTCTAAACTTAATCTGTGGGAATCCTGAGGGACCTGTGTGTACAATGATTATTATGGTATCTTTTTTCCATGTGGATACCTCATGGAAATAGTTTTATTTGTTGGCCATCCTTGTTAAAAAGCAGAATTTTTTTCTATTTTAGCCTTTTAATGACAGTGTGGCTCCTTCAAGGGTTCTAGCCTCCCTGAGGACATTTACCTTCTTGTGACATTATATAGATCCAGCCCTGACTTCCTTGGCAGGAAAGTCATTTATTTTTCATTCTGGTTTTAGCTTCCTGTTTTTGTTTGTGCCTTTGAGAATTCCCAACTATATAAGTTGAGCATTTAAATGTAATTAAACAGTTCATGCTATAAAGTTTTTATGCTATTAGAATGCTAATATGTAAGTTAAAGAAACAATATAACTTTGAAAAAAATCATGTTGTAATTTATCAAGATGCTTATATTAAGAGGGTTTTTTTCAGAATATTTAGTCTGATACATTATGTGATTAGACTAGTCTGCAGATTCATCATTACTCATTACTTTGCTCTATTCCATTTCTAACCTGTGGTGCTGAATTGTTGGTCCACTCAATTATCTGCCTCAAATGTTAAGAATAGACATTAATTGTATCTGGCTTTTGTTCTTCCTTTATACTAATATTAGACTTTACCTGAGCCAGGAAAACAGAGATGGCTAAGAAATCCTCCCACCCTTGTTCTCTAAACCCCCACTATCATTTTTGCTTTAGAATAAAGCTAACAGCAAAAAACAACCCTGCTCTTGCATATTCCAAGTCCCACCTCCATCCCTCCTCATGACTCCCACAAGACTCATGCACACGTCATTTAACTGCCTATATAAAACCTCAGGCTCCTTCCTTTTCTTTGAAACATTCCTCATTAATGAGCATTCTCCCTACTGCAATAGCCTAAATAAAATCATCTCATGAATTATCTGGTACATTTGGTCTTTCACAGTACTAAAAACCCACCCAACTAAATCTTGAGGAAAAAAAATCGTACCTAAATTCTGTTTTTCAATCACTTTAATATTACTCCTTTCAGGGTCTCAAACATATACATACATCCTATGGTAACTTAGCTTTTAAAATGTCTTCAGTCTAGGAAGTGAATATTTGCTGAAGAAAGGAGAAAAAAAGTGATTTGGATTTCAATTAAGTAATGAATGATGTACAAATCTGGGTGTATTCTTTAGTAAATATGGGTGAAATCTCAAATATCAATTCAGGCTGATAGTGGCAGCAAACCAAGAGTCAATTGTATTACTGAATAATTTTCTTTCCATAACAATTTAAGCATACAAATAATGGAGGTCAGAAGGTAGTGAGGGTGATTATACAAGTAAGTGATGCCCATCAATCAGACTTCATTCTAGGTTTTTAGTTATTTTTTAAAACCCTATTTTTAATAGTAGTATCCGTTGGTGAATCTTCCCTGCTGATAATAATTCTTTGTATTTCTTTAAACTAAATAGGTATAAATGTTGTTTAAGGACTTTTCTCTATCATCTATGGAGATATCACCAGATACTGGCCACTCCTAGAATTCCAGAACCTAAAACACTGGCTGGTATAACAGTAGATGCGCAACACATGCTGAATATACGATGCTTCACCTGTGAATACAAAAGTCCCTCTTAGGAAGGAGTCTTAAAGACTTTTCTTCTAATGATGTATAGAAAATCATATCTAGTCATACTGGGATATATTTCAATTCTCTCTTAAGATGTTTTTCTACTACTTCTGTTCAATAGACATAAAATATGAGTTTCAAATATGCTTTGCATATGTCTCCTTTATACTGCCCAAAATTACCAAAAACAAACAAACATATATAAATTATTAAACTTCATTTTACTTCCTTTCTTCTCAAATCTAATTATTACTGATTCCTTCAGGGATCACACTTGTTTTCCTCTGCCTATATTAGTTATTCTAAACATTAGCACACAAAAGGCATTGTTGATGTGGGCGGGGCAGGCATATATTTATTGTCACTTTTATTATAGTCATTGTGTCAAATGGAAAGAGTTTATTAAACAGATAAATTATTCATTTATAGCAAAATAAAATCATCAAAGCACTTGGGAAATGTCATTTTTTTCAAGATAACTTTTAGCATCTGGTTAAAAATTACTTCTTAAGCTTCAGAAAAGGACAAATATATATTCTCCCTACCTAAAATAAAGTCCACAATCTAACATCAAGTCATGCTGCTCAGCTTGTACAAAGAAAAAAGATTTTTAAAAAGCATTGCATGGACCATTCTGATATACCAGTGTCCTATACTCAATGGTTTGCAACTATGACGGTATTGGCATTTGAAATGTGTGGGGACATTTGGCAGTTACAATGCTAAAAGGTGTGACTGGAATTCAGTATTTGGTGCCAGGGATGCTAAACATCCTGTAGTTATTGGCACAGCTCAAACAACTAAGAATTGTCTCACTCAAAAAGCTCACTCAATACTCCTGTCGAAAAACGTGACACCATTTGATGATGGCTATTAGGGCAGAGATCAGTGATTGCTCAAGGTATCTGAACGACCACTGCAAATCAGAATAAGAACAGTACTGGGGCGCAGGATGCACTAGCACCTTGCCTTCTGGAAGACCAAAAGAATTGATGATCAAGCTTCCGCTTGCAAGATTTTTCTGACATATTATGGCAAAGATGCAAAAAAAAATCTGCATTTCTCTTGCAGGTATTACTTTTTGTAGGATTTATGGTTTATGATTCCTAAAGAATTGTGTTTAAAAATAACATTCCTCTCCTTTCTTTGCCTTCTGTGTCTATGATTTATTTCTGCTGTAATTGCATTTGTAGAAGTACAGAATTATAGCAGGGTTGATGTAATATCAAATTTTCTCTTAACCATAATTTAAAAATTTTAACCACTCTTTAGAAGAAAGAAAAATTTTAGTTTACTTAAGGTCAACTATGTTCATGTCAAAATTTGCAGGATGACCTGTGGAAAATAAAGGTGTGCTTTGTGCTCTGCAGTACTGATACAAAAGCACGGTACCAAGGGTTTTATTCGTTTCCAAAAAAGTAGTGGGCTAAATTTGGTACAACTGTTCTCTTTCAAAGTTAAATTAATGGACTTAGTAAAGGTTCTAAAATAATAATAAATTATCTTTGAATATATATTCTAACAATCTCATATAATTTTTAATAAGCAATGCTGATTTAATCAGATTTTACACCTGAGATTACAGTTTTGATTTAGAGTTTATAAAATATTTATTCAAGTAAATATCATACACTGAAACTCTATTGTGAAATATCTTTTAAAGCATATCAACAAAGCTAGGTGCATTTAACAATTTACCTTATTTCTAATTGTTTTATACTAGATTGTAACTGCTGTAAGCGCCTATCTGATGCTTCCTCTCTTCCTTTGGCAGACACCACATCCTCCTCCTAGAAAATAAAGAAACTAAAAGCTTACTTTGAGTATGTGAAAATTCAATACACCATTATACAGCATAAAAAAAAACAGTTCATGCTATAAAGTTATTATGCTATTAGCATTCTAATACGTATGTTAAAAGAAATAATATGACTTGGAAACAAATTGTGTATAATAAGGAGGGGGGAGAACTTTATCATCAATCCTGTATTAATAAATAATACTAAAAACAGTTATTGCACAGAGAGTTCTACCAATATTTCAAACTATTTCTATAGTGCAAATCTAACAAAACAAGAGCAAGATTTCTATGCAGATAATCTGCCTTTAGAATATGCTCTCTTAACTATATTATACGTCTCATTAACTATCAAGGTAATCACAGGGTCTTTCTTCGACATAGTGATGCTTTGATCTATATTAATAAATTTTATTTCTATCATCTTTCTAAAGAAATTTATTGTTCATCTTTTCCTGCTTTATGTGTTAATAAATAGTTTTTATGATCAAGTGATCCTCCTGTCTCAGCCTCTCGAGTAGCTGGGACCACAGGGGCACACCACCATGCTCAGCCTAGCAATGTCATTTTAATTCCTCTACTGCTTTTAGCTCTATTTGTTTGAACTATTAATATGAATCTTACACTTATTCCAATTTCTTTAGAGTTAATATTTAGATAACAGTTCAGAGAAAACACTGAAACCTTGCAACAGTGTATACCCATGTACGATCCCAGTCCTGAGTGCCATAGTCATACATCTGCACACTTTACAAATCCGTCAAATACGGTGTTATCAGTTCTGCTATAAGCAATCATCTGTTAAATATATTAAGGGAAAAGAAAAATATGTATACACGTTATTTCATATTTGCCATTTCTGTTGCTTTTAATTTCTTCTTTTATCTGAGTTGCCATCTGGTGTCATTTCCTTTTAGCCTAAACAACTTCCTTCAGAATTTTTTGAATGCAGGTCTGCTAGGGACAAATTCATTTTTGGTTTATTCGAAAATGCCTGTATTTTGCCTTCATTTTTGAAGGATAATTTCACTGGATATAAAATTCTTAGTATTTTTTTTATTCAGCATTTAAAATATATTATTCCAATACTTTCTGTTTCCACAGGGTTTTTTTTCCCCTCCCAGCCTTTATTTTTGGTTCAGGGGGTACATGGGCAGGTTTGTTACATGGGTAACTTGTGTGTCAGGGTGATTGGTATACTGATTATTTTGCCACCCAGGTAATGAGCACAGTACCTGATAGGTAGTTTTTCCAGTCCTCACCTTCCTCCCATCCCCTACCCTCAAGAAGGGTCAGTGTCTACTGTTCCCTTTAGTGTCCATTTGTTCTCAGTGTTTAGCTCCTTCTTATAAGTGACAACATGCAGTATTGGGTTTTCCGTTGCTGAGTTAATTTGCTTAGGATAATGGCCTCCAGGTGCATCCATATTGTGGCAAAGGATAGGATTTCATTCTTTTTATGGCTGTGTAGTATTCTATGGCATATATGGACCACATTTTCTTTATCCAGTCTGCTGTTGATGGGCATCTAAGTTGATTCCATCTCTTTGTTATTGTGAATAGTGCTATGATGAACACACATAGGCATGTGCCTTTATGGTAGAATGATTTATATTACTTTGTTATATACCCAGTAATGGGATTGCTGGGTTGAACGGTACTTCTGTTTTGAGTTCTTTAAGAAATCTCCAAACCTCTTTCCACAGTAGCTGAACTAGTTGCCATTCCCATCAGCAGTGGATAAACATTCCCTTTTCTCAGCAACATTGCCAGCATCTGTTATTTTTTGACTTTTTAATGACAGCTATTCTGATAGGTGTGAGATGGTATCTCGTTGTTTAGATTTGCATTTGCATAGTGTTGACCAGTTTTTCATTTGCTTTTTGGCCACATGCATATCTTCTTTTGCTAAGTGTCTGTTTATGTCCTCTGCCCATTTTTTAATGTTTTTTTTTCTCTTGTAAATTTGTTTATTTATTGATGCTGGATATTAGACCTTTGTCAGATGCATAGTTTGCAAATATTGTCTCCCATTCTGTAGGTTGTCTGCTTACTCTATTGATAGTTTCTTTTGGTATGCAGAAGCTCTTTAGTTTAATTAGGTCCCACATGTCAATTTTTGTTTTTGTTGCAATTGCTTTTGGAGTCTTCATAACAAAATCTTTGCCAGGGCCTATATCCGTGTTTCCACACTTTCTTGATGAGAACTCAGACATTAATCTTATCATTGTCTCTCTGTTCAGGTCATTTTTCTATTGCTACTTTCAGGTATTCTCTTCATAATTGGCTGTCAGTATCACTGTGATGTGTCTCAAAGTGATTTTGTGTTTACTCGTTGAGATTCTTAAATTTTAATGTTTTCCACCAAATTTAGGAAGTTTTCAGCCATTATTTCTTTAATTTTTTTTTCTGCTCCCATCCCCCTTCCTTTGGCAGTTCCAATTACACTTATGTTGTATTGCTTCACATTGTTCTACAGATTTCTGAGCTCTTGTTCATTTTTCTTCAATCTTTTAAACTGTCTGTTCTTTGGATAGGGAAATTTCTGTTGATATGACTTCGAGTTTATTGATTATTTCTTCTGTCTTTCCCAATCTATTTTGAGTCCATCTAGTGAAATTTTTATTTCAGTTGCTGAACTTTTAAGCTCTAGAGTTTCTATTTAAAAAATTATGTTCTAGTTCTCAATTAAAATTATCTATCATCTTCCTAGAGACTTTAATTTAAAAACAGCTTTTAATTCCTTGAACATATTTGTAAAGGCCGATTTGAAGTTTCTGTCTGCTAAATTTAACAAATGGATCCATTTAAAGTCAAAAGTTTCTATTGGCTGCCTCCCCCAGCACCTCCCCCACAAGTATAGGTATACTTTCCTGTCTAGTAATTTTTTATTGAAAACTCGATAGTGTAGATAATACACTACAGTTACTGTTTTGTTCTTTTGAGCACTAATTTTTTTTTTAGTTCAAGTAGACAATTACCTTGTGTGGACTTGAAATTTGACATCTCTTCCACATACAGTATGAAGCAGCTGATATCTGTAATTAGTTCTTACTGCTTTCCACTATTGCTTTTATAACTAGGCCCTAGGGTACCCCCTGTGCCTACATAATTTGAAGATCAGTCAAGATTTGGGCAGAGGTAGGGTTCATCCTCTTTGTGGTTCCCTTGCTTCTAGAGATTCCCTTCTAATTTCTAGCTGCTCTTTCAGATTTGGGCTTTGTCCTCTGATACTTCAAACAATGCGGAAGGCTTCAGTATTCTCATGCTTCAGTTGCACAGATTTCTCACATGTATTCAATTATAAAAAGTAGCAAACTCAAATATCTAGTTCCATACATCTCTGTCTTTCAAAAGTAGACTTCTCTTAAGTCTCTGCCTGCTTCTTCGCTGGCCTCCCTGGGGTCCCTATCCCACTCCCATATGCGTAATTTAGTTGTCAGGCATGAATTTGGTAAGAATTTACACTCAGAATTTGGCTCTCACTTTTTCTGTGTGTTTCTCTTGCTGCTAGTATTTCTTCTTTAAATTTCCAACAGCTTTTCTAGTCCTGAACTTTGACCTTGGGTACCTTAAGCCCATACTGAGTTGTTTTCTGAAGTCACCCCTGTGGGGGTTGGGAGAACCGTCAGGCCAGAAATCCAAAAACGAACAATTCTTATTTCTGTTACTTCTTTCTGTTTTGGGTGCTTTCTAGTGTTTTAAAAAATTTATCTAAGTTTTAAAATTGTTACTTATGGGAGGGTTCTTGTAACACTTAAAAAACTCTACCATTAGTAGAAATCTATAATCAACTTTTTACAGATAAGGAAATAAGCCTTAGATGGTGATATAGCTAATAAGCCTTAGAGAGAGTATTTCCAATAATTATATCTATCTAAAACTAAAGCCTGACTTTTCCTTGACATTCTTTTGAAATTTCTCTATTTCATATTAAAAAGAACCAGAGTCTATCAATAAATATTTTAGTAAATAACATAAAATGTAGTATTAAATGCTTGTTTTCCACTGCAAACAACCAGTTAACTCAAGCTTGATCTTGCATTAATTTGCATTTCAATAATGATGTGCTTAGGTGTGATTATGACGTTTTATTTAATTAGGCTACAGAGAATGGAAATAAAAAATTCTTTATAAAGTTGTTTCCAATATTATAATTTAGCTTCCTACTTTCATGTTTTATATTTAAGGGTAATAAAATAATTAATTCATCTTCTAACAACCCTCTTTAACACCTAATCCAAAATAAATCAACAAAATAGAAAGAAAACTAAGCAATAGTATCCATTTGCCTTAGAAATAGAAAATACCTTCTTTTTCATTTGTCCCTGCAGATCTTCAGTCACATTAGTTAACTCTTCAACTTTTGCTACAGCAACTCTTAGATCTAATTTGGCTTGCCTAAAAATAAAGTAAATTAATAAACATTATTTTCATAGACCATTAAGAATAAAAAATTAGAATAGAAATCTAAACTTGGTAAAATCAGTTCTAACTCTTGTGTATCTAAAATGGATCCATGGAATAAATTTTGGAAGATTCCTTTATTACTAATGAAATGCATATAGAAGAGACTAAAGAGGAAAAAATATTGCTGAATGGTGAAGGGTACAAAGCAGAAGTCATGAATGCTTTCTTTGGATAAATTATATTATATACCAAAGTAATTCAATAAATTTCTTGAAAAAGTACTTTATCATCTTGACATATTATCTAATAAGAGCTCCAGTGTACTAAAAAGAATATATTTATGTCTATAATATCTTTATAGAGATGGAGATATATTGCTGATTGGACTTTCTATGAAAATGAACTTAAACTTCAATACCTCGATCATTCTGTAAACACCAGAAGTTGTATGATGTAAACACTTAACATAAAACATTTGTCCCACAAATCCCAAAAAAATACAATGCTTATTTTCTTCAGAGACTAGTGGCAAGAATGAAAAAGACAAGTTGTTTTGAACATTCTAAAAGAAATAAGTTTCAATATCTTCTTGACTCCTCATGGAAACGATTTTAGAACAGTAATATAAGACACTCTTAAATAGAAAAAACGATTTTTAATATCATAATTAAGTATTCAGTGTGAGTATAAAATACTTTGATTATCTAAAGAACATACGTTTTTAAGAAGAAAGATACTTTAGTGTAGGAACAGTTCCCTATTTATTTAATTGCATTTTATGTATGTATCTAAATGTAAATCATATTTGTGCTATAAAATTTACAGAAATTATTTGATGCAAAATTCACAAGTAAATGTTAATTCATTTGCTTTTGACTCTTTGTCTTTACAACTACATAACTTATATAGTTATACAGTCCCTACAATAGAAAATGCAAATCTAATAATAGCTGATAATATCCCAGGTAGTTATTAGTGCCAGGGACTGTTTTAAATGCTTTGCAGTCATCTCATGTAACACTCACAGTAACTGTGAATTAAGACTACTATTATATTAAACTGAGGTAGAGGAAAGCAAGGTTGATATAGGTTTACCAATATACCCTAGGATTCACAATAAGTAACGAAACTAGTATTAAGAGTCCCCTATAATATACTGCCTACCCCCATATAGTCCTAATAATATTTTATATTATGAGGTATTTAAGAGAATGTTTTGCTTTAAATTAACCAAGATTATAAAAAAAATCAAACAGGCCAGGCACGGTGGCTCATGGCTGTAATCCCAGTACTTTGGGAGGCTGGGGTGGGTGGATCATAAGGTCAAGAGATCAAGACCATCCTGGCCAACCTGGTGAAACCCCATTTCTACTAAAAATACAAAAATTAGCTAGGTGCGGTGGCACGTGCCTGTCCTCCTAGATACTCAGGAGGCTGAGGCAAAAGAATCACTCAAACCCGGGAAGCAGAGGTTGCAGTGAGCAGAGATTGCACCACTGCACTCCAGCTTGGCAACAGAGCAAGATTCTGTCTCAAAAAATAAAAATAAAACAAAACAAAAATAGGTTTTTTTTTCGTTTGCAAAATGATTTACCAAAAGACAAAACAAACAAAATGTAAAATCTACTTCAGGCTTAGAGATAATTTCAGGAGTATATCTACAATCTAAATCAACAAATGATTCTACCAGTTATAAAATCCTATATATTTTTAAGGGAAACACTTAAGGAATAAGTATTTAAGTAGTAAGGATAAAACTGAGAAAACTCTGAATAAGCAAAGCAACCATACTGATTTGGTTTTCTTACCTTCAGAAAGGTAAAAAATATTGCTTGTTCTACTTGTTTCATGGGATTGCTGAACAAGTAAAAATAGATAATGTGTATTAGAGTGTCCTATAAACTGTAAGCAACGTAAGGTCACAGCACAATCAAGAAAAAAAAAAAACTATTGGAGACACAGGAAGCAAGGTACAATGTGGAGAACACTAGAGGCAGGGACCCAATTCTGTCACTAACTAGTAATATGGCTTAATGTAATTCACTTGACCATGCTGGGTGTCTCAAAGACCTCATGTCCAACAGAGGTAGATCAGGCAATTTGCCAAGACCAAAATTCTATAATTAGATTCTTTCCTCATTTTAATCTAATTTGCCTGAGTCTATTTCTAAATTGTCTTTCAATCGTGTATTCCTTTTGCATTCTATGGCCCAACCTTTAGCTCCATGATCACTCACAAGACTATTCAAACAGATTCCAAACTCATCTCTTCACTGATGGTCACCTCTTTCGTTCATTCTTTATATTGTATGTTATCTGTTAAAAAAAATTCATCTAGTAATAAAAATTCATATTTAACAATGACTCCTGGATTCCATACTCTTTTGGCATGAAGTCTACACTCCTCTACATGGTGTATAAAGCCAGTCAACATCTAGCCTCAAAGAGTCTCATCTCTTGCCAATTATCCCTATGTAATTTATGTTCCAGGCATATCAGAATACTCACTCACTGTTTCCTAAACACATCCTTGTTGCTTTTTTCACATGTATGGTTTGACTAGTCTTCTCTTTCTTTTCCTAACAAATTCCTTAATTTTGACCTAGTTCAAAAGTCATTCATCTTCAAGTCTTCACTAACTTCTTGGCAAAAACCCTATATCTCAATACTTATAATACATAATACGTTATACATTATTAATTTACTACACTGTATTGTAATCAATATTACAGAGATTCTCCTGGGTGGAACTGTGAGTTGATAAAAAAATATAGAATATAAGATAATTAAAAGCTGGAATCTCATCTTATTAATTTTTAAACCCTCAGGAGATAGCACAGTACCTGGGGCATAGGAGACAAGTAAATAGATCATAAATGAATGAGAGCGCAAAAGGAAAGGTGTGGGGGTGGGGAGGGAAGGAATAGTGGGAGGGAGAAGGAGAGGGAGAGGGAGGGAGAGAGAAAGAGGGAGTAGAGAGAAAGAAAGAGAGAGAGAGAGAGAATGTTACAAGTACAACTATATCTTGATATTCTACCTAGATCTTGCACAACCAATTTGATATTCATGTGTGAAAAATCCTAGAAAAATAATTTTGTGAACAATTCTTCCAAATATATATTATCTCATATTCCTTTGAAACAAAGTCTTCTGCTACATAAGTAAAAAGGAAAAAAAAAAACAGGCACTGGATTTAGACTTAATTTGGAAGTCATTATTTAAAAATTCTGAAAACATTTATATTATATTCACTAAAACACAAATACTATTTTTTTTTGTGGGGAAATAAGTAGTAGTTTTAAATATATTGTTCATTCCCACATTGTTCCATAGAACAGTCACAAAATAAGTAAATAGTTCTTTGTATCTACTTTTGGCATGAAGTGTTGAAAAAAATTCTAAAATAAAAGGCAGAAGGCCTGTCTTCTAGAACTGACTCTACTGACACAAAAGGTATGTGAACTGAGCCAATCACTTAACCTCTCTGAATCTTAGTATCTATAAAATGGAGATAAAAACAATTTTCCCACATAGCTCACAGAATTATAAAGATCAAATAAGTTAATGCATATTAAAGCATTTTATAAATTTTACTGTAGTTTATACAATGCAGCTATCATCATCATTCTGCCTTTTATTAGATTACATTGTCAGGGACTATGTAGTAAAGTATTAATTTACAGCTGGACTAGGAAAGCTCTGGAGATGCCTGAATGTCTAGCCTTGACTCTTAGCCAGTTTATGAACAGTGGGATTTATGATGTGCTGTTTAAAGTCTGAATCTCTCCTGGCAGCCTGCAAGTTGATTTGTTTACTGATGATTTTCACCAGGCATAACTAGATAGCCAGGCTAGGCTACGTGATCAGAGTGGCAAAAAAATTACCCTGATGGGAATTCCTGCCTGGGGCTCTCCTGAAGCCAAGATTCATTGCACAGATCTTGGTGGCTCAATGGGGAGACAAAGCATGTCTGTGTATAAATAAAGACCCTGGGGCGCCTATGCCTGAATGTGTCCTGGATGCTATACGCTTGCCTATGTCCTTTTTCTGACTGCACAATAGCCTTTGGACTTTAAATAAAAGCCTTCTGTAAGTACGCTCTATGCTGCAGTCTTGTGAGTTCTTTTAAATGTCAAACTTCTAAAATATTTGAAGGCACTAACAAAAATGATTCTAGTTTATGAAAACTCAATAATTATGTTTATACTAATTACAGGCAAATGTTTTAGATATATGTCTGCCTGTGTATATAATTTTATAAAAGCCAAAAACAGTTTAACAAAAAATTTTGACTTAAAAAAAAACACAACTAGTTAACCATTAACAATCTTGATGTCAGGAGAGAGATCCAAGATGGCTGATTAAGAACAGCTCAGGATTGTAGCTCCCAATGAAAGCACAGACAGCGAGTGGACGCTGCAATTTCAGACGAATTTCTGTTGCCCACAAACTGGGAGCTACCCAGCGGAGGAGCCACACATGTTGCCAGCACGACTCTTTTGGCCAGCGGGGCTGTTTTGTCTGCGCCCCGGCGTGGCGCTTCTCAGTGCGGACTATACGAGACTGGGTGCCCTTTGAGTCGGGCTTGCCTGGTCCCATCCCCACAAGGAGAACAGCAATTGGAAGCGCTGAGGACTAAGAGTTTCATAGCAAGCACAGCTGAACCCAGGAAGGCCTAGCTCTGTGGGGAAAGGGCGTCCACCGAAGGAAAACTAAGAAACAGAAAAAACTTCATCACCAACAAGCCAGACTTCCACTCAGACCCAATCTGAAAGTCGGCAATTACAAAGAC
>CAUYLG010008816.1:0-32759 GCA_963573385.1 Cacajao melanocephalus
AATGATCATGTATGTGTTCTTTTGAGAATTATCTCTTCATGTCCTTTGACCACTTTTTAATGGGGTTGTTAAATTTTTTTCATTTTTTTTTTAACTGCTTGAGCAAAATTTTTCAATAAAAATACTAACAAAAAAAAAAAAAAAAGAAAAAAAAAAAAAAAAAAAAAAAAAAAAAGCTGGAGGCATCATGCTACCTGACTTCAAACTATACTGTGAGGCTACAGTAATCAAAACAGCATGGTACTGGTACCAAAACAGATATATATACTAATGGAACAGCACAGAGGCCGAGAGGTAACACACCACTAATCTACAACCATCTGATCTTTCACAGACCTGACAAAAACAAGCAATGGGGAAAAGATTCATTATTTAATAAATGGTGTTGGAAAACTGGCTAGCCATATGCAGAAAGCTGAAACTGGATCCCTTCTTTACGCCTTACACAAAAATTAACTTCAGATGGATTAAAGATTTAAACATAAGACCTAACACCATAAAAGTCCTAGAAGGAAACCTAGGCAGTGCCATTCAGGATATAGGCATAGGCATAGGCAAGGACTTCATGACTAAAACACCAAAAGCATTGGCAATAAAAGCCAAAATAGACAAATGGGATTTAATTAAACTTAAGAGCTTCTGCACAACAAAAGAAACTGTCATTACAGTGAACTGGCAACTAACAGAATGGGAAAAAAAATTTTGCAATCAACCCATCTGACAAAGGGCTAATATCCAGAATCTACAAAGAACTTAAACAAATTTACAAGAATAAAACAAACAGCCCCATCAAAAACTGGGCAAAGGACATGAACAGATACTTTTGAAGAGAAGACATTTATGCAGCCAACAAACACGAAAAAAAAGCTCATCATCACTGGTCATTAGAGAAATGCAAATCAAAACCACATTAAGATACCATCTCATGCCAGTTAGAATGGCAATCATTAAAAAAAATGAGGAGACAATAGATGCTGTAGAGGTTGTGGAAAAATAGGAATGCTTTTACACTGTTGGTGGGAGTGTAAATTAGTTCAACCATTGTGGAAGACAGTGTGGTGATTCCTCAAGATCTAGAAATAGAAATACCATTTGACCCAGTAATCCCATTACTGGGGGTATACCCAAAGGATTATAAATCATTCTGTTTTAAAGACACATGCACATGTATGTTTATTGCAGCACTGTTTACAATAGCAAAGACCTGGAACCAACCCAAATGCCCATCAAGGATAGACTGGATAAAGAAAATGTGGTACTTATACACCATGGAAGACTATGCAGCCATAAAAAAGGATGACTTCATGTTCTTTGCAGGGACATGGAAGAAGCTAGAAGCCATCATTCTCAGCAAACTGACACAAGAGCAGAAAACCAAACAACACATGTTCTCACTCATAAGTAGGTGTTGAACAATGAGAACACATGGACGCAGGGAGGGGAACATTACACACTGGGGCCTGTTGGGGGTTGGGGAGGATAAGGAAGGGATAGCAGGGCGCAGAGGATTTGGGAGGGATAACATTAGGAGAAATACCTAATGTAGGTGACTGGGGGATGGATTCAACTAACCACCATGGCACGTGTATACCTATGTAACAAACCTGCACATTCTGCACATGTACCCCAGAACTTGAAGTATAATTTAAAAAAAGAAGTGATTAATGCAAATAATTACCTCCTGCATATGCCCATAATGAATTATTCTTATGTTTTTTTAGCCCATAATAAAGTAATTATAGTCTAAGTAAAAAAAAAAAAAAAAAAAACTTAGGAAAATGCTTTCTTCATTGAATTCAGGACTCCAAAAGATGAGTGACTTTCCTACTACTTTATAGGCAGCACTGGTCTTGTTATACTACTGGATCATTTAGTTGTTATATGCTTTGCATTCTGGAGGTAAAAAAACAGTAACATGTCACCTATGACTTGGACTGCTCCCATTCATAAATTATATACTTAAGAGAGCAGAAATCTTCTGCATATGGATGATCTTGGTAATAAAAACCTGCCTTTTAGGCTGTGTTCATGTGTTATCTCTTTGATATTCACAAGAAAGCTTTGAAGCTTAAAGGGCAAATATTATTTCCTCCATTTTACAGCTAACAAGACAGCCTCAAAGGTGTGATAGAAAACACTTCGGAGCCAGGACTTGAATTCTGGCTCTTCTGGAGAAACATGTGCATGTTCATTTAACCTCCTGAACTTCGGTTTGTTTGTTTGTAAAATGAAACCCTATTTTACAATGTTGTTATAAACACTAAATCAAAATATATATGTGAAGGAATTGGATAACATATAAGGTACTATGCAAATTTCCATTTGTCACTGAAGAAGATCATGGTAGGATTATTTTAATAAATGATCACTATGTTGATAAAAATAACTGGAATAGTAAGGAAACTCATCCATATGATATGAGATCACTGTTGGAACATGGTTCTGGTATAAAAATAGAGACATAAACCAAGAGAACAGAATAGAGAACCTAGATAAAAAGTCACATATTTGCAGTCACCTGATTTTTGGTGAAGATTAAAAAAATACGCACTGGGGAAAGGACACCCTTTTCTGTAAATGGTGCTGGGAAAATTGGAAATCTTTATGTAAGAATGAAACTCTCTCTTACCATATGGAAATCAAGACAGATTAAAGACTTAAATGTAAGACCTAAAACTATGAAAATATGAGAACAAAACCTAGGAAAAACTCTTCTGGACATTGGCCTAGGCAAAGTATTTATGACTAAAACCTCAAAAGCACAAGCAGCTAAAACAAAAATAGATAAATAGGACTTAATTAAACTAAAAGGCTTGTGTACAGGAAAGTAAATAACTTAGTGAACAGACAACTTGAAGAAGGGGAGAAAATATTTGTAAACTATGCAACTGATGGAGGACTCATATCCAAAATTTACAAAAAACTAAATGTAACAAAAAAACTCAACTTCATTATAAAGCAGGCAAAGGACGTGAATAGACATTATTCAAAAGATATACCAGTGTTCAACAAACATGAGAAAATGCTTAACATCACTAATCATCAGGAAAATGCAAATTAAAGCCACAATGAGATCCCTTAGACCAGTCAGAATGGCTACTAAAATGTCAAAAACGAACAGATGGTTGTGAGAATCCAGAGCAAGGGGAACACTTTACAATGTTGGTAGGAATGTAAATTGGAACAACTTCTACAGAAAACAGTATGGAGACTTCTCAATTAAGTATAGAACTTCCATTCAATCCAGCAATCCCACTACTAGGTATTTACCCAAAGAAAAAGAAATCATTATATCAAAAAGATACATGCATTTATATGTTTATTCCAGTACTCAAAATCTCAAAATAGCAAGGATACATAATCAACCTGAATGTCCATCAGTGGATGGCTGGATAAAGAAAATGTGGTATATATAAAAAAAAGGAATGCTGTTTGGCCATGAAAAAGAATGAAATCATGTCTTTTGCAGCAACATGGATACAACTGGGAGCCATTATCTTGCGTGAGACAGCTGAGAAACAGGAAGTCATATACTGCATATTCTTACAACTGGGAGCTAGATAATGTGTGTACATGGGCATAGAGTGTGGAATGATAAATGTGAGTGAGACAACTGATTAACAGGCAGTCATACTGCATGTTCTTACTTAAAAGTGGGAGCTAAATATTGTGTGCACATGAGCATAGAGTGTGGAATGATAGATGTTGGAGAGTTGGAAGGGTGTGAGAAGGTAATGAGAAATTACTTCATTTGTACAGTGTAGATTATTTTGGTGATAATACACTAAAAGCTTAGACTTCACCACTATGTAATGTATCCATGTAACAAAATTGCACTTTACCCCATAAATTTATACAAATAAAAATAAATAAGAAATCAGTGTTGGAAGAAACTTGGGGAATGTTTAGCTTAGAGAAAAATCAGGAGAAAGTGTTAAATGTCAGATATTTTCTGAAGGACTCAGGTTCTGAAGAGCAAATTTCACTCAGTTCAAAGAACTTCTTGGTAGTGAGTTTCTCTGTCATTGGAGTTTTTCAAACAAAGACCAGAGAGCCACATGTTAAGGAATGTTGCAGAGGAGCAAAATTCATCTCAGGTTAATATGTACTCCAAGGTTCTATCATGGAAATATTACACAATTTTAGAGTTGGATGGCGATTTCTGGTTACTGGTCCAAAGTTCAGAGAGGCACTAATGATAATAGTCCTGTAATGCTATAAAAATCTCAAAAGATTATCTATATGATGATTTAAAAATCATTTAGCAAGTATGTATTAAGCATTTATCATATTGCAAGATGATGTGCTAGGTACTGGGGCTCTTTTAAAAAGCCCTCTCTAGTGTTCCATTGTTTGAACATAAGATTCTGTTCTGCTAGCAATCATTGGCTTATCTTTTGAATATACTGTTTCAGTTTTGATTTTCCCAGGTCTTGTAAGGGAGGTGATAAAATGTTAACATTACCTACTATGTATGTTATATTATTCCAACTGATTTAGTTTCCAATTTTATTGGACCTTTCCTGCATAGACTTTTATTCTTCAGAGTAGAGTCAAAATATGTTAAAATGACCTCCTAAAAAAAGAAAGGGAAAATAGATCACCTAGTACAAAATGTTTTTGCATGCTAGGCACTGAGGATAAAACGTGGTGATGAGTAATGTATCAGAACCTTAATGCTATTTAAACATACGGTTGGGTGCATTGTGTGTATTTTGTGTATTTAAAATTGAAATTTTTGTTTGAACAGTGTCTTTCATTTGGTGTACTTCATGGTGATTTATCATAATAGACTGATTTAAATCATTTGAAATACCAAGACATATGAATTTTAACAATAACTTCCCAAGGCTAGAGAAGTCAGCAGGAGCTCAAACTGCTAGGTAGACATTTTTTTTTTTCAAACTCATATGCAAGTGTGAAACTTTTATGAGGCTGCTTTAACAAGGCCCTTTGGGACTCAGGGTTATTTATCTAAGCTCTTATTAAAAATGAAAACTTTTCTATGTTTAGCCCTGTAAAGCAAACCTGATCCTAACAGTACTGCAAGCTGGAAGAATGAACACTGTTCTGCAGACTTACTTGAAAATAAAGTTAGGAGACTTTGGGGTCTCTGCACTGACGTTATGATAATAGGATAGTGACAGCAAAGCCAGTATTTCAAAGTCTCCTTTAATTAGGAAAATTTAGCTCTACCAGGCTTATAATGTAGGCTTTGACATGACTTATTAAAATGACTTCCAGCCCTAGAATCAAGCTGTTTCACTCAGCACTGCAGTGTCTCCATTAGCATCAACTTGCCCCAGGACCGTGTTGCCTGGTACAAGATCTGGGAGCACCTTTTCATGTGTGGTATCTGTACTTGTTGAAGTGTCTTTGGCTTCTGCCCTTTCCCACTGAGATGTGAGGCGTGAGAGAGAGGTTGTTTCTGAGATTAGTGTGCTGGAATCTCTCCGTATATAACCCAGTGGCAGCGCTGGAGCTGCTACAGGGAAAATTTTGTAATCTTGAAATGTGTTCAGCTTTTTTCTAAGTATGTTCAGGTTTGGTAAGTCTGGGTCCTGTAGTAATTCTATTATTAGACATATCCTGGGAGCTAAGGTTTTTTGTTTTTTTTGTTTTGTTTTGTTTTGTTTCTTGAGATGGAGTTTTGCTCTTGTCGCCCAGGCTGGAGTGCAACCTCCACCTCCCAGGTTCAAGCAATTCTCCTGCCTCAGTCTCCCGAGTAGCTGGGATTACAGGCACCTGCCAAAACACCCGGCTAATTTTTGCATTTTTTAGTAGAGACAGGATTTTACCATGTTGGCCAGGCTGATCTCGAACTCCTGACCTCAGGTGATCCACCCGCCTGGCCTCCCAAAGTGCTGGGAGATTTGTAATGCAATACATTTGTGAGGAGTAAGGACATTATGAGAGAATAAAGCAAATGTTACAAAATGAGGATCAATATCTTTTGTACTCATTCAGAGCTTATCAGAGTCAATTTAGCTTTGTTGTATCCAGTCTACTTGGCAAGGATTTTAAGCTGAGACTCTAGGTGAATAGATGGATGAAAGGATGGATAGAAAGGTTGAGTAGAGACTTGGATATATTGTTAAAGCTAAATAATCATTGTAGGTAATATAATTGTTGGTTAATAGGTTTGTATACTACAGAAAATTAGACAAATAGGCATCTTTGGTAGGGATCATGGTGAAAATGCAACATTTTGAAGACTTTTTTTTTTTTGAGACGGAGTCCTGCTCTTGTCGCTCAGGCTGGAGTGCAGTGGCGCAATATGGGCTCACTGCAACCTCCGCCTCCCAGTTTCAAGTGATTCTCCTGCCTCTGCCTCCTGAGTAGCTGGGATTACAGGCGCCTGCCAGCATGCACCACGCCCGGCTTATTTTTGTGCTTTTAGTAGATACGGGTTTCACCATGTTGGCAAGGCTGGTCTTGAATTCCTGACCTTGTGATCCGCCTGCCTCGGCCTCCCAAAGTGCTGGGATTATAGGCGTAAGCCACTGTGCCCTGCCTTGAAGACATTTATAAAGTGACTAAAATTGAAAATTCTGTGCCAGAGAGCATTTTTTGTATTATTTCTAAGGGTCTTACCTTTACCTTCGTTAACCTTAGTAGTACTAGTGTAAGTCATTAGAAATAATATTTCACTTAGTAGAACCTGGAGACTTTGAGTTACCACCTGTTTCAGAGAAAGTGAAAATGCTTCCAAGACAATGGAGGAGTTAAGTGTAAAGCACACAGATGATGTTTCTAAGGAGGGAAGAACAAAACCACCAGTTGACAATTATGGTTTAGAGTATGATGGAGACAGAGTATGATGGCAGAAATACTGGCTGAAGGACAGATGTAGAGGCAATACAAGTATAAAAACTTAAACAGGTTGGGAGATGTCGATATGAAGTTTAGGAACTTCTATTCTGAAAGAATCTCAGAGCAGTTGTAAATGGGGGGAAATTGTATGTACATTCAGTTTTTAACTTTTCAACATGAGCAGCTGTTTTAACAGTTGAGTTGCTAGGCACTGTCAGGAATAGAATATTTTAATTTTGGAAAAACCCAACTGTTAAAACAGCTGTTTGGTCTGATTAGACTTAAGCTGGCTCTGATTAAGTTGCAAGACCTAATGCAACCATAGCACCAGGCTATTATTGTTCTATGATTTTATTTTATTGGACATAATAAAAAATCTGAATGGATATTAGGTTGAATGTTTGGTTAGACACCGACTCTCCAAAGAAGCCACATTACCCGATTTGTTTCTGCCAAGTGCTAAGGCAAATAACATGGACTTTTTTTTTTTTTTAAATTGTATTTGGGCTCTGGGGTACATGTGCACGTCCTGCATCCTACAGGATTATTGCCTAAGTACATACATGCCGTGGTGGTTTGCTGTCTCCATCTCCCCCCCACAACCTTCGCCTACATCAGGCATCTCTCCTGGTGTTATCCCTCCCTATCCTCCCTGCCCCCCGTACCCCCATCCTCCCCACTCCCCTTCCCTCTCCCACTTCCCCCTCCCCCCACCCACCTAACCCTGTGAGTGTTGTTCCCTTCTCTGTGCCCAAGTGTTCTCATTGTTCATCACCCGCCTATGAGTGAAAACGTGGTGTTTGGTTTTCTGTTCTTGTAACATGGGCTTTTTTACCTTGTTCCTAGTTAATGGAAATTACCTGAAATAATTTTGCCTTACATCTCTTGGATGTGAGCTTTTTTTCTTGGAACTTAAAAAGAAATTTTCCTGGTTCTATTAACATCTCTCTTTATCTGTTAGTAATACTTCTCTTAATAGATAATATACCTACTCAGATCACCCTTAATAATCTGTCATTTGTGTTACTTATTTTGTATTCTTTGTTACTTAAGAATTCTATTAATAGCAACCACCATATTTGTCAATTTGTAGACATTTTTAATATCTACAGCAACTTGACTGATGCTAATGACAAAAATCTTAAATTCCAAATTTAGCACCTTAGGTACCTTTCTTCATGGAGAAGACTACTTTTTAGGTTAGTTTTTTAAAACTTACCTTAATTTAAATAAATATTAAGTTTACTTGTTAAGATGACTTGTTCAGTTTCTCATATCAAAATTATGTTAACCCATATTTTAAAGCTTTCAAAGACATTTCATTTTATATGTCTTCAAAACAAAGTAACTCTACTTTGTGTATATCACCAAAATAGTATATATTTCTTGTGAACTATTTGAAACAATACAAGAAAAAATAGAAGAGGGCAAGCAGAATTTTTGTATTCATAGCCCACACTGACAACTACTGCTAGTATTTTGGTACTCTGCTTGCATCTCTTTATGTACATATACACAGAAGGATATGGCTAGAAAATTTAAGTTTGCCTAAGTTAAGTGTAGTTATATGTGCCGTTCTTTATTTTTTTTTAAACTTATCAAAATATTATGACCATCTTTCCATATCAGTTAGATCTACGGTCATTTAAGTCTGGAGTTTTAGACATTTCTTACTTTAAAGCAATTACTTATTTCTGCTAGTTTCTAAAACTCAATATTGTAAGTAATTAGGAAGCAAAATTGAAGAAGATGCTTGGAGTCTTAATAAAGAGAAGAACTCAGATATCAAAAGTATAATTTTGCTGCTTTCACTGAAAAATCTGTGTGTTTATCTTATAAACTAAAGCAAGTTTATATAGTTTAGATATATTTATCAAAATTTGAACAAAAGTATTTTGGTTATAAGTGATATTTTTGTTAAAGTAAAAAAATAAGCGTTTTTATTCAGGTCATCAAGAAACGCTGTGCTTTCTTCCTATACCCTAGGCTCCCCTAGGCTAAAAATTATAAGCTTTCGTCACTTTAACATTCATAAATATTTCTCATTATAGTATGAATTGATTCAGAGAATGACAGTGTTTTAATATTCACAATATGTTTTTAAAAAAGGACAAATTAGTTTTTTTTTTTTTAAAGCTCTTTTAACATTGGTAAATTCAGGTGCTTACTTACCTTTCACAGTTTTCTTACAATTACTTTAAAATGTTTCTAGAATATTGATGTCTTGAGTAGTTATATTTAACTCCTTCCCCACCCTGCCACACCAAGTGAAACAATCAGCCTTCATTATCCATGGGTTCCTCATCAGAGGATTAAGCCAATCACAGGTGGAAAATATTCAGGGGTTAAAAACATTTTTAAAAAATACAATGATAAAAAATAATACTAATTTTAAAATACCATGTAACAACTATTTACATAGCATTTGCATTGTGTTAGGTATTGTAAGCAATCTCGAGATTTTTTTATGGGAGGATATGTGTGGGTTATATGCAAACACTATACCATTTTAAGGGTGTAGTGAACACCATGGATGTTGTTATCTGCAGGTTGTGTGTATGTGAGTGTGTTGCAGGGGGCATCTCGGAATTACTCTGCTGTAGATACTTAGGGATCATGGTACACAAATACACTGTACAGCAGCAGTTCCCCACCTTTTCGGCACCAGGGACCAGTTTTGTGGAAGACAGTTTTTCCACAGACCAGTGTGGTGGTTGGGGGATAGTTTGGGAATGATTTGATCATGTTACATTTATTGTGTACTTTATTTCTGTTGTAGGTTGGTGTAAAAGTAATGGCAGTTTTTGCCATTGCTTTTAATTACTTTTGCATCAGCCTAATATTGTTACATTGTAATACATAATGAAATAATTATACGACTCACCATAATGTAGAATTAGTGGAAGCCCTAAGCCTGTTTTCCTACAACTAGACAGTCCCATCTGGGGGTGATGGGAGACAGTGATAGATCATCAGGCGTTAGATTCGCATAAGGACCTCCCAACCTAGATCCCTGACATGCACAGTTCACAATAGGGTTCAGGCTCTTATGAGAATCTAATGCTGCTGCTGATCTGACAGGAGGCAGAGCTCAAGTGGTAATGCAAGTGATGGGGAGTGGCTGTAAATACAGATGAAGCTTCACTTGCTCGGCTCACTGGCTGGCATTGGTCTGTGATCCGAGGGTTGAGTACCCCTGCTGGACAGGAATGATTACCCCCATTTTAAGGGTCTTTTTTATGCCTTGGTACCAAATACTGAGGCTAGCCTCTTCAAAATGAACAGCATGTAGAATAATGAAATCCATTTATCAGAGAGAGCTCATGTTAAGGGTGTGGTCACAAGGAAAGAGAAGCTAAGAATTTTATTATTTTTAATAAAAAATAGTGGCCTTTGGAAGTTTCAATGAAATTCTTCTTAGATTTCAAAAGCTGCCATTTAAAATATTTTGTTCTACTTTGGAAAAACTTAGCAAATATTTTTCTCTTCAACTCAAGATGATCTTTGGGGAGATGCCCTTTTAGTGCATAAAATCTTTGAATGAAACTGGAGCATATTTTCCAGTTTCAGTTTATCAGATCTCTCTACAAGTCAGCTAATGAGTAAATAACAGATATAAAATTTAGGAGACAGTAAGGACTGACCTGATAGATTTTGTTGGTTATATTTATCTTATCTAGGTGTATACAAATCAAATTCTTACAGGATAATCAAATTCAAGGTGGTAGAAATGAATTTTTCTCCATGCCAAATAACTTGGAAGTTTATTCTCCTACCTTACATAAAATAGGTGTGACCAGTGTTGTATTGTTTTTTGTACTATAACGTGGTGTTATCTTTTATTCAATCATACAAATTTGGGGATTCCTGAACAAACTTTTACCTGTGCAGAAACAACAGATTTCAGAACATTAGTAGCTTCTCATTTATGTAGCTTTTGAAAATAATTTCATAGCATATTCTTTAAAACAATACTCTTAAAAAGATGTGTTTTCAAAGTTAACTGGTAATGATTGTATTTCTATCATAGCTTATTTAAGAGAACAGTTACTTTAGAAAGATAGACTAGGCATGTATTTCTTTTTAAAAATATAATTTTTGATTATGTGAATGATTCATGTTCAGATTTCAAAAATAGAAAATGTTTTAAAGTGCATCATTTTATTTATATCACTTCTTGAAATTACAGCAGTCTGCATTATAAATGGTACAACAAAGAATACCAAACTATATTTTTATGTACATTTAAATTTGTAGAATTATGTACATTTTTAAGTGTGTGAACTAAAACCAGGGTATTTCCAACATATAGCTTATGCTTTTATGTGATTATTTTTAAGAGCAAACTTAAAATCAGCTCTACTAGAGTTACATTGACATGTGACTTCACAAAAGGTCTAAAGGCTTAAACCTGAGGGCATTTTCCAAAATCAAGGGCTCTTTCACAGGGAGCATGAGATCTTGGTATTTGGATTCTAATCTCTTCTCTTGGAGGGACAGACTTCTTAGTCATTAAGATTTGTCTTCTAATGGATCAGAGAAAGCCACTTATGACTTAGGGTTATGAAATTCATTCACTGGTAGCTAAGATACCAAGATTGGCCAGGCCTTATTCATCTGAATTGAGTTATACCATTGCCAACTGCCCTCTTGTGAAGGAACGGTATCTGGGTTTCCAAAGGAAGGGCATTGGAGGATAGATTTGGGAAGAGTAAAGGGAAGCCAAGGATACTGAATATGATGGTACTCTGTGCAGGTAGGAATGGAACTCTGTGGTTGGATATGATGCCGACAACCAGAACCCTGTTCTCAAGACATGGGCTGAGAGAATTCTGCTAGATCATCTCTCTTTTCTGCTGAGACCAGACATGGTTTCACTGTCTATCTCTGGTCTCACCATCTATTTCAGCACAGTCACTGCCAACCAATTTGAAGTTAAAAATGAAGAGAACCTATCTGTTATATGAGGTCTAGGAAATCATCAAAGAAGAAAACATCAAACATCTTGACTATCTCTAATACAACTCCAAATAAAGCATTTATAAATAAATAATGCCATTTTATCAATACCAGTAATATCTGTGTTAATAATGTCAACATATTTCCTGACGTATCTTTTTAAAATTCTTTCTTGCAAAAATAAGCTAAAAAAAAAGACATCAAGAGCTATTTATAAAAATTAAAAGGCCACTATAATTTTACCTATAATCCTAGCACTTTGGGAGGCCAAGCCAGGAGCATCACCTGAGGCTAGGAGTTCCAGATTAGCCTGGGCAACATAGCAAGACCCTGTCTCTAAAAAAAAAAGAAAGAAAGAAAGAAAGAAAAACTTAAATCCTTGCTTTGTACCTATGCATCCTAAACACTTTGTATTCATACTGGCAAAGGACTTCCACTTTGGGACACAGTGGCTAATGCTGATTAATGAAAGTGTCAGTTGAGTTGGCCCCTATGAGACAGGGAATCTAATAATGCCAAGTGTCAGATTTTCTTATGAGTATGTTATTAGAGTGGACCTAATCAATTATGTCTCAACCCACATACTTTGACTGTCATTTACTCAGGAGGGTGATTAGAGGATTGGAAATGAATTTCTCAGGCTCCTAAGTTTTTAACTGATTTCCTCTGGTAGTATAATAGAACATAGTAAAAATGTGAGCCAAGAGACCTTCTTTTTGAAAACTTTTCCTAAATGGTTATATTTATTAATATGCTAACAAATATTATGATATATAATTAGTTCAAAATGGAACTGTTTAAATTATTTTGTCAAAAAGTGGTAAATTAGAAAAAGAGAATTTTGACTGAAAAGCAGTGATCCTTACTCAGGGGTCCACGAATCTTGAAAACATTATGCTAAGTGAAAGAAGCCAGACCAAAAAGGCCACATATTGTATGATTCCATTTATATCAAAGAAGGGAATGAATGGACTTGGAGACAGGGGTGATCTGAGAAACACCCAAAATTATATGCAAAATGTTCTTTGTAAAGATGAATGTTGTTGAGGGGAGAGAGTCCCTAGTTTTAACCATATTGTCATTGAGACCTATGACCTTCAAAATTGTTTAAAAATCACTACTTGGAAACCTTTTAAAAAGTGAAATCTGTCCTTTGTCCTCTTTTTATAAATTCGTAGGAGTTCCTTCTGTCAATAAGGGTTTCTGCCGTCTGCCCGTAATGTAAAATTTCTTTGTTAGCAATGTAATTTTTAAAAATTATAAAACCCGTGTAGATTATGGGTTTGTAGTAGTTTTTTAGATTTTTTTGGCAAGATTTATTTTATGTTTACAGATATGTCTGTAATACATCTTGAATTTATTTTTGAAAATGATGCAGGTATTTAAATTTATTTTCTTCCAGATGAGCAGTTATTTGAACTATCACCCTTCATAAATAATCAATTTTTCTGTCCTTAAATTGTAATAGTATATGATGAGTAAATACCAAAGAAATATGTTACATTTCAGTAGGGTCTAATTTTGGATTTTGTGTTTTGTTCCATGGATCTATTTGTTTGCCTCTACGTCAGCACCACGTTGACTTGATTACATTGGTTTTATTGTATGTTTTAATCCAGAAAGCAAGTATGCCTATCAGCATTCTTTTTTCCATGGTCACTTTCAAACATTTATTCTTACAAATAATATTATTTTATCCAGTTCTGATGAAAACCAACCCCTTTGGGATTCTAACTAAAATTGCATTAAATTAAAATATAAATTTTAGGACCATTGACACTTTGTGATTTAAGTATATCTTTCCATTCTTTCATGTCTTGTTTTATGTTCTTAAGTAAGGTTATATAGTCTAATTTCTGCAGACTCTTTGTATTTTTTGTTAATTTTTACTTCTAAGTTTGTTTTGTTTTTACAGAGGGTCCACTCTGTTGCTCGGTGTGAAGTGCAGTGAGATGGTCTTGGCTCACTGCAACCTCTACGCCCTGGGCTCAAGGGATCCTCCTACCTCAGCTTGCCAAGTGGCTGAGCCCACAGGTGTGTGCCACCATGCCAGGCTACTATTTTGTATTTTTAGTAGAGACGGGCTTTCACTATGTTGCCCAGGTTGGTCTGAAACTCCTGAGCTCAAGCGGCCCGCCCACCTCGGCCTCCAAAAGTGCTGGGATTAGAGACGTGAGCCACTGCACCGGCCTGTTTCTAAGTATTTCTATAATGATGTTCTTATTGTAAAAGAGGAATGTTCTTCCTTACTATTTTTAGGCCTCACTTCCACCCCACCCCACCTCATCCCCACCCCTGCCCTGTGGAATAGAGATTCTTGCTTTTTAGATAATTATCTTGGCCACATTTTCTTAATTCTTGTTAACATAGCCTCTCAGGCTTTCTAGGTAAAACAGTCATATCACCAGGGGAAAAGGGGATTAATTTTAACATCTCCTTTACAAGAAAACGTTAATCAATAATGACAGTGATCACTCCTGTCTACTTCCTGATTTCAATTACAATAATTGTATGTTTTGCCATTTATAATTTGATTTTACGTATTGCTTACAAACTGATGAGAAAAGGCCTAATAATTAAGGCTACTGATGGCATTCCTGAAGCTGTACAGGGAAACACCTCTGCAAATGACTCAACAAAATTTAAAAATAAGATAAAATTTTTAAAATGCAATTCACAGAAAGCAAATCCAAACAGCCAACAAATATCTGAAAAGAAACTCAAATTCACTAGAATTAAGCAAATATAATCCAGATGAATAGCACAGAATAAATTTACTTCCATCAAACTTTAAAAATTTCAACTGTTAGTTCATTGTTGGTGGGAGTATGAGGCAAACAGTACTGCCATGACTGGTTGTGGAAATGTGAATTGGCACAGACTTTCCAGAAATATCTATTAAAATTAAAAAATGCATATATACCTCAATCTGATATTACCACTCTTGAGACTCTATTCAAAACAAATGAAAGTGCCAGAATGTAAGGAAATGTAAGCAAGGACATTATTGTAGCATTGTTCATAGCAGGGAAAGAAAACTGGGAGCAAAGATAACCAAGGTACAGTTTTTAGACATACATACCTTCACATGTTATATAGCCATTAAACAGAGTGAATTATTAGTGCCAGAGCAGTTGATTTGAGGACAGAGAGTGGCCATTGGATAGTGAGAGATCAATGATGTGGGGGAAGACAGGGAAAATAGGGAGAGGTGAGGGAGGTTAAAAGGGGGAGAATCAGTACAATATAAGATTTGGCTAATATTTCTTAAACAGGACACCAAAAATGGTAAGCTTTTAAAATGCAAAAAGCTTGATTACATTAAAATTAAGAACGTTTTAAGCGTGTGTTTATCATATGACCCAGCAATTGGATTTTGGGGGCTTTTATCCTGGAGAAATGAAAACTTAATGTTCACCCTAAAACCTATACACAGATGTTCATAGCAGCTCATAGGTATTATTATAATAGCCCCAAACTGAAATCAGCCCAATTGTCCTTCAGTAGATGAATGGATAAACAACTATGATTATAGTCCATGGAAATTTATTCAGTTATAAAAAGGAATGAAAGCTGGATATGGAGTTGAGTAACCTGTAATTGCACCTACCCTGGAGACTGAGATGGGAGGATTGCTTGAGGCCAGGAGTTTGAAACCAGCCTCAGCAATATATTGATCCATCTCTTAAATTTTAAAAAAATAATAAATTAGCCTGGTATAGCAGCACATGCCTCTAGAACCAGCTTCTTAGGAGGTTGAGGTGGGAGGATCATCTGAGCCCAGGAATTCAAAGCTACGGTGAGCTATGATCACACCACTGCACTCCAGCCTACGTGACAGACAGGACCCCATCTCTTTTTAAAAAAGAAAAAATAAATAAACTATTGATACAGTTATTTGGAGGAATCCTGAGGGAATTATGCTAAGTAAAAAAAAAAAAAGGATTACATATTATATGATTCTACTTATGTAACATTCTTGAAATAACAAAATTACAGAGATGAAGAACAGATTAGTGGTTGCCAGGGCTAGGGAGTAGAGGAGATGGGGAAGGGAGGTGGCTATGCCTCTGAAGAGTTACCTTAAGAGATCCTTGTTATGGATCAGTGGTTCAGTGTTAATGTGGCCACACAAATCTGTACATGTAAAAAGAATTGCCTAGAAGTAAATATACACAGAAACACACAAATGAATGTATGTTTAAACATGAGGTTTAAAAAAGATTGGTGATTTATATCAATGTTGATGTAGTTATCCAGACTGTTACCATTGGGGGAAACTGGGTGAAGGATAGACAGCATCTCCGTGTTTCTTACAAATGCATATGACGCTACAATTATCTCAGAATAAAAAGTGGGAAGAAATGGTTTAAATACTTAAAATGGAAAAAATGAAGGACAGGGGAGAGCAAATACCAGCTTGACAGAGTAAATCATTTTGGAGCTTGATTTTCCCATTTGAGTCAGGAAATGGAAATAAAAGATTAATAAAGTAAAAATAAACATGTAAAAAATATTTTTAACGTAGTGAACTACATGGCATAGAGGCCAATTTGTCTCACATTTTGATTGCAAGTAAAAATTTTCTAGAATTAATTACAATTGCAACCATAATATGTTTGAGATTCTGTTGGAAATATTTACTCTTTCTACTAGTTTACTGTTACATAAATAAATCAATGCATTCAACATTCTTCCATCTTGATAAGAAAGAGCTGAATAGATCTATAGGTAATCCTTACAGCTGACTTAATTTTTTTACAAATTTGTTTTTTGTTAAATTTAAATGTAATATACACACCATAAAATTATCTCTTTTAAAGGGTACAATTCAGTGGTTTTTAAGTATATTCACAAGGTTGTGCCACTATCACTATCCAATTTCAAAATATTTCCATCACCCCAAAATGAAACTCCGCCCACTAGCAGTCACTCCCCATTCCTCCTTCCAACCCCTGACAACCCCTAATCTGCTTTCTGTCTTTATGGATTTGCCTATTCTGAGCATTTTATATAAATGGAATCATACAATATGTGGCGTATAGATTAGGAATGTCTTAAAAGACAAACCAATCAGTTGCAATATGTGGATCTTATTTAGTCCAAACTCAAACAAACTGTAAAAAAATTAATGAGTCAGTTGAGGATATTTGAGCACTAACTACAGACTTGATGTGAAAGAATTATTTTTTCAAAGTGTAATAAATTATGGGTATTCTTTTTTAAAGAATTTATCTTTAAAGATACATACTGAATTATTTCCTCATGAAATGAATGATATGTTGTCTGGGATTTCCTCCAAAATAATTCAGAGGGGTTGTGGGGTAGTGTCTGGGGATACAAATAAAACAAAGTTGGCCATGTGAGAATGATGGCTTGAAGCTGGGTCTTGGGTACATAGGGTTTATTTTATTTTTCTCCCTTATTTTTGTATTTTTGAAATTTTCCAGAATGAAAAGTTTTTATTAAATCTGAAGAAGTAACTGGCCTCTTTAGATGGACTTCTAATTACTGTGTTCTTAATGATATCACTTCTAATTATGAAGTTTCTGGCAGATTTTGTTTGTAGCATGGATTCTTGTCTTTAATGAAAATGTTCTCAGTCTAATTTCTGCATTCTCAATAACTGGTGTCCTGCAATGTTACAGGTATTTGTGAAAGACAAAATTTCTTATTTTTTGGCGTGAAGTAATACATTTAATTTTGAGACTGCCTTATTGATATCTTATTTAAATGAGAGCCATTTTCCCCATGCTTTCTGATGTGTGGGATATTTGCCTTGACAAGCTTACAGGTCATATGGGCAAAGTTTGAAAGGCATAGCATTCAGGAACTGTGTACTTAAATTCTCTCAAGATCCCTTTCATTCAAAGCAAAAGACCAGTTTTGGCATTGATGATATTAAAGGGTCAAATTTGTCTTCTGTAATTTTCAAAGAAAAATTTTCTTGGGGAGACTGTTCATTACTTAAAGAACTTTATTTAGATAAACGGTAGTTGGTATATGCATTATTTCAAGGTGGATTTTTATTGAATTAATGCTTTTCAAATATTTTAAGTATAATGCAGTCGATATGGCTTATCAGAACAGACATTCCAATACATTTAGTTGTTTTAAAATGTTGTATTCCTGAGTGACTTATAAGAATTTTAAAATTTTGATTATATATTAAATAGGTAATGTTAATAAAAATGTTATTACTAAGTTGTCATTTGCTTGTTTTGCTAGTTTGAGGGCTTAAATTGATGGATGTATCATTGATACAGCTTTGAAATTGAGTACCTAAAATCTATAGGTATAAACAACATAATATTTCAGTATCTTTAGTAGGCGCTTTGCTTTCTTAGGTTCTTCTAAGGTTGAAGAGTTCAAATTACTAAAATGTGAGAAACGAGATTTAAGTTGAATATTTTTATCTTGAGCTCTCTCATACATATCATTTTTTTCTTCTCTACACAATAATATGTTGGATTCCTTTTAAATATTTTAATTTTGGTAACATTGTTATATCATTTCTATTTGTCATTTTAACCTGTGTTACATTAAGTGACCTCCATGTTTCCTAGAAGACTATATCACCTTTCTATTTACTCAAGTTCTTTTCTTGATATTGATTGGTTTGATTCATTCTCAATTTCACCAGTTTTGTTAGAAGTGATAGAAAGTGACTTTTTTCCCCTTCTCGATGCCTCTTTCAAAGTAGATAGGCCATAGTTATTTCTCTATGGAATTTTGACAAGGCAAGGTTTAGAAATAAGGATGGTGTGTCCTCTACTTTTATTTTGGTCTTTTAGACTAAGATCATCTGGCTGTCAGTTCTCGTCTCCTAGGAAAGCTTTTCCTCTCTCAGTACTTTAAAAATCACGGAAGTAAGTTTTAACTGATGTTCAGTTCATTGTTCCCTTTGAAGTATCCTTCTTATTGACTTATAGTGGGTGATTACTGATTTAGGTACAACAGTCTGTGATATCTTTGTAGGAAATACCAGAAAAATTCCAGATTCTGCCCAGTGGTTCTTAAAATGCTTGTATCAACAGACATTTGTATTGATATGTGTGATGGTTAATACTGAGTGTCAACTCGATCAGGTTGAAGGATGCAAACTGTTGATCCTGGGGGTGTCTGTGAGGGTGTTACCAAAGGAGATTAACATTTGAGTCAGTGGGCTGGGAAAGACAGACCCATCCTTAATCTGGGTGGGCACCATCTAGTTAGCTGCCAGCTCAGTAAGGATATAAAGCAGGCAGAAAAAAAGGTGAAAAGGCTAGACGGACTTAGCCTCCCAGCCTACATCCTTCTGCCATGCTGGATGCTTCCTGTTCTCGAACATTGAACTCCAAGTTCTTCAGCTTTGGGACTGGCACTGGCTTCCTTGCTCGTCAGCTTGCAGGCAGCCTATTGTGGGACCCTGTGATCGTGTGAGTTAACACTCCTTAATAAAATCCCATATATCTGATTAGTTCTCTTTCTTTAGAGAACCCCAACGAATAAAATATGTGAGTCATGGGCAGAGTTGCAAGTGACACCTCTGGCTTTGTCAATATATGTCCTAAATTCTACATAATGAGTTTGGTGATTGTTTTATGATATACAGTATAGATTCAGTATGCCAAGCCATTTCTTCCTCTTTCTATTTCGTTCTCTTTTCTTCATTTCTTTCTCCCTAAATTAAAAACAAACAAACAAAACAAAACAAAATGAAAACTTTACCTGAAGTTTTGAGGGAAAGTTACCTGTAATACTTACTTTCCTAAACAAGTAATTTCATTTTTTATTTATTACTTTCTTTGTTCATATGTATGAATGCTTCCTGTGATTAAAGTAATATTGTATGTGTTTCTACAGATAAATAATTTACAGAGAAAGTTTATAAATTATCACATTAGAAATAAGTCCTGAGACTCATGAAAAACATACTGTGGGAATAGAAGGAGAAGTATGAACATTAGGAATTTGAGCTATGTTAGACCCAAATAATTTGAGCAATCTTATTTATTCAAAAATAAGATTGTTCAAATTATTTTAAAATACATGTTTTAAGATACCTAGAACTTATCCTATCACTTGCCTGTGAGGTTTTTAATCTCTTTGAGTAGAATTAAATAATGCCTAATATACTTTTGCCTTGTCATGCTATATTAAAAAGAATCAAATTTAGATGGTAAAGGTCATACTTGAGGTTTTTTTCCATCATTTATTGAGTCTGTGATCAAGATAACACTCTTTTCCTTTAAGGACTTCAATGAGAATAAAAATTGTTAAATTTTTAAGGATTAAATTTAAAATTCGAATGTTGGATTCGCATACCATGCAAACGTCTATAATTACATAAAGGTATGGATAACTAATATGATAACTAATTGTATCTTTTTTGTGACTGTGGTTATCATTATTGTAACAATGTCCTTTTGTATAAATTTTGATAGTTTGGTACGTTGGACAGGTTGTGTACCTGACTCCAAGGTCCTATGAGGAAACTAGGCTCCAGAGTGCTTGCCCATGATCACTCACTGGTGAGTGATAAGGTGGTGCAAATGTATTTTTATTTCTATTTGAGTGTCCTTTTTTTGATAGGTCATACCATAGCCATTTAATAGCATGTTGAAAATTTTATGCAGCATTTAAAATTTCTTTTGTCTGAACCAGAAATCACATCAACAGCATAACATTAACCTGTTTCAGATTATAAAATTAACACTTGAAAAATAAAAGTGTAAAGAAGAAAATGTAAGAGTCAGATTATTATTTCCTTGTAATGGAAATAACCATGAATGTATTGCCTCCTAATCTTTTTTTCTCAGCACATGGTTATTATTTTCACTTACTCTAACATAAGTATTTTTCAATGTCTGTCTTACCACCCTTCCTAGTCAAGTTTTGAAGTAAACACACGCACACACACACACACACACACACACAAATTAGCATCTTAAGAGTAAAATAAGATGAAAATACTCAACTATATTTTGCAAGCCAAAGAGTTGACTTGCAGAAGAAATAGGCATTGGCAGATTCAGCAATTAAAGTCCTAGTTATAGTTTGCCTGGAGAGAATAATAATATATACAGTGTCCTCAGCAGTCAGTGTGGTGTGGTGTGAATAGCACAGGCTTTGCATTCAGGCTGACCTGACTGAATCCTAGTCCCACAACTTACTAACTGCCTGATGTTGGACAATCACTTAACCTCTATAACCTTTGGTTTCCTATTTTTAAAATGGGATGAATGATGCCTGCTATTCAGGGCTGCTTTAGGATTAGAGAAACAGATATAACTAAAGTGCCTTACCTGGTGTCTAGATGTGTTAGGCATAGGATAAATGATAGTCAGAAGAAACCTAAGGCCCTAGGCTTACAAAACTGAAGTAATTTTGTAAAAATTAAAGGCGACCATGTTATACCCATAATTAACTAAGTAGCTATGTCTTCAAAATATTTATTTGCATTATTTACCATTTTTCCTTTCTCTTGCAAATATATTACTCCCAAAGAGGAGTGGAAAATGATGAAAAAGTGACTGTCTTCTACTCTGGCAGGCCGTGGTCCAGGCCACAGTGTTTACCTTATTTCAGAAAGGTCCAAAGCATGATGGGCCTGGAGTAGGTCTTAGAGATTCACTGATGAGTTCCCACGGAACATTCACAATCCAGGGCAAGAGATTCAATTCAGAAAAAGCGAAAACCTTTTAACCACAGCTTTTTTTTAAAATTCAGAATGAAGGTAGCTGAAAACCCTGTTGTGGGTGGCAGGAGTTGGGGTCAGGGTTATAAATTGTGAAAACTTGAGTTGTTTTGTTGAACATACAAATGTCAGGGGAAAAAATTAAAAAGGTATTTCTTTTAGCCAGTAAGAGGTTAATACCTGATTGTAATTGCAGAAAAGCAACACTGAGGCAAATTTTTAATTTTTACTTCCAAATAAGATGAGAAAATTAGAGGAAATCACTTGTTTCTGATCTGGAAAGAATTAGAGGCATAGACCTATCCCAAATAAGAACAGTAGTAAGGCATTTGTAAGTGATGTAAGTATGGAAGTGTACTTAAATATACTAGTTTGTAAGTGATATAAGTATGGTATTAGGCAAGTTCTTATAAAGGAAACAGGACAGTATTGCTAAGGAAATGATATGTAAGTGGATCTTGCAGGATGAATAGAAATTCACCAGCAAAGGTAACTGCCTTCTAGACCCAGTTAACTGTGTATGTAAGACAACAGTGGATTATGGAGAGCATGAGGAAGGGGTGGAGAGTGAGCTTAGAGCCACTGCACTAGTACTAAGTTTGAATTATGGAAAATATAGCAATATTTTAATTTTCATTGCAGAGAAATGTTGAGAATGTTATATAATGAGTAAAAGCAAAAGGAATAGCAGAGCCAATCAATCAATATAAGATAATTTTTAAAACACAGAAAAGACACTTAAATGTGCCTTTGCCTATGAAAGAGTGAAGGACATGCCATCCCAAAATATGTCAGATTGGTATATTGATTATTTCAAAGTGAAAACTTTGGAGAAATTGGAGTTTCCTGAGGCTGTGTGCACAGGATGCCTTCCTGAGCCAGGAGTTCCAGTATACAGAAGAGACACTGGATGAAATTGCCAAGATGATGGTGTATGTCCCCAAAGAGGAACAGCTCTTTTCTTCCCAGGGCTGCAAATCTGTTTCCTAGAGGATTAACTACTTCTATCATGAAAGCTAGATGAAGACTTCCTGGAGCTGACTTTCTTCCACTAACAGGACCCCGGGACCTGTAGGAGCACCCTGTTTGCAACTGTGAGGTGTTTGAGGGGTGTGGACTGGCATTCAGCAGTCACTAACGCACAACTGGTTTGTAAAAGGCAGGCCTTACATTAGAAACGTTGCCAATCTTTTTTTGTTTTTTTTGTGTTTTGTTTTTGTTTTTTTTGGAGGTCCCACTGAAATAGGAACTTGGATCTCTGGATTCAAAGAAACAGAACCAATTCTTAAGATCACTTGGTGCTTTAAAGACATGCATTCCAAAGTGGAATGTGGTTGAGGAAAGTGGGCCAGGTGGTTGAAGAAAGCCATGTGGAAGCTCAACAAATCCCAAGAGCTTATGATGATGCTGCAGATGGTCTCTTCAGCATCTCAGCTTTTCTGCAAGGAAAAGCCTGGGTGTTACGCCTCTGAGGCTGTAGGGTCCTTGGGTTACAGAGCAGGTGAGAATGAAGTTCTGTGACCCAGCAGCGGAGAGTACATTCTAGGTTTGCTGGCTGGTGGGCTTTCAAATTGGTACTTCCAGAGGAAAGCTGAGCTGCTTCTTTTGTGAGTGGATCAGCAGAGAGCCTCAGGCTGAAGGAAAAAGTGCACAGAGGAAAATATTTTACAAATCAGGTCAATGTAGGCCAAGACTTAGTATACAGATTTTGGAGGGAGAGGAGGAACCTTGTAAAACAATCAGGGGTCTTGACATGTTATATGTAAAGATTAAAATTTTCTATTTTTCTTAAAAACAGAAGAAGAAAGGGCAAGCTTTGTCTTTTCCTGTGTGCAGCGATCAAGATTCCTCTGGGAGGGGCACCCTCTCTGTACCAGGGTGACAAAACAGCGATGATCACCATAGTTGGAATTGGAAGCTGCAATGGACCTGAATAAACATATTTACATTATCTTCCATCTGCTTTACATGCCTCTACCACATATCTCCGGTGACTCCCCTGGAAAATTTACTTCCTCTAGCCAGATTTTCTCTGTCCTGTCATTTTTCCTCATATTTATCACTCTGTGCCTAAAAATGTATAAAAACATCTTGCTTTGGCCACTTCTTTGGACTTCACTTACTTGTAAAGATCCCCGTACACATGTAAAACTAATAAAATTTGTAGACTTTTCTCTTGTTAATCTGCCTGGTGTCAGTTTGGCTCCCAGATCCAGCTGAAGAGCCTACTAAGAGCTGAAAGGGGGTTGGAGGTGATCTTTTACTCCCCTACACTAAAATTGGACCATTTTCAGAAAGATGACCAGTGTCTTATTCCCGTCCAACTCGTTGGCCAGTGCTTCAAAGGAGAGCGAACTCCATCACCCCACATCAGAAATGTGTCAGCATAATCAGTAACCTGATTGATAAAACATCAAAACCAGTTGCCATGACTTGATCTCTAAAGTGTTAAAAATCCATTATGCCCCAAACCACTGATTCTAAGTTTCCATTATTCACCACTGATTTGGTTAAAGATTGCTTTGTAGAGAGAAGTTTATAGAAGTGGCAAAAAATACATATATATTTATATAAACATAAATATTATATACATATGTCATTAAAATTAGTGACAAGAGACACTTTGGTTACAGATCACACAGGAAATACTCAAGTAAATAGAATAATTGAAAACCTAAAGCTCATTCTGTTCTCATTACTTTATTTTCTCATCATTATTTCTTGACGTTTCTCTTTAGTGTAAGCACTAGATGAGGAGCCAGGATTCTAGACCCAGCCATATCAGTTTCTACACATCTGCCTCATCTCAGACACATCCGTTTACTTCTCGAGCCCTTGGTTTCCTGATCTCTCAAATGAAAGGATTTTCAAATAGATTTTGCAGGATATAGGAGAGATACTTCAAGGGCCACTCTCGAAGATGAAGGGAGGCCTCCTGCCAACCTTTCCCCTTCAGACAGAGCAGCTTCGCTTTTATTTGTATTATAAGTTGAGGCTGTCACAAGATTTTTTTTGACAAAAGGATTCTGTCACTTTTTTAAAGTTTGAAAATCACTGAGCTAAATGTTCCACAAGGGCCTATCCGGCTCAGAAACAATTTTCATAGCTGTAGATTGGAGATAACAATAGTTCCTTCTCTTAGGTTTCTGTGGGGTACACAAGATATTACATGTAGAACAGGGCATAGAATGCGGGAAGCATTCAGTGTGTTAGCCATTAATCTCTGCCACCCCTTCCCCCAGCAGGTCCCGCACAAATAAGACTGCATTTGTGACTGTATACTTTAGAGTATGAAATGATGGCCTGAAAAATTTCCTGATCCATCTGCTTTATATCAACACCACCATAAAAATGTCTTGGACATGTTCTCTGTGAATTTTTAATATAGTTTATTTCTAGTTTTTGTACTTCGCCTTTTTCTCTCACAATTGAGTTTTCTTCTTTCGTATCAGATTTTTAAAATAATTATGATAATGCATTTTTTAAAGTTAATGTGTTCTTGTGTTCCAGACTTGTCAGCTCGTGGGAAAGTGACATCAGCATCCACCCCCTAACCCTGCCCTCTGCAACCTGCTTGGAGCTGCTTTTGATATTATCAAAGAGTAATGCCAATCTGCCTTTATCTCTTCGCCATATGAATTCCTTTCAGGTAAGCAATGGCTTCTTTTCTAGGCTGTGATTTCTCAGTTTTACTTGGAATTATTTTTCAAAGATCCTCTCTTTCACAGGAGATAGCCCATGAAATTCCCCAGTTTCAAATCGTAACAATAAGCATAATGCATGTATTGCTTTGTCCATCTCTTTTCGTTTGTTTGTTTTTTGGAGGCAGAGACTCACTCTGTTGCCCAGGCAGGAAAGAAGTGGTGCCATCTCAGCTGACCACGGCCTCTGTCTCCAAGGTTTAAGTGATTCTCGTGCCTCAGCCTCCTGAGTAGCTGGCACTACAGGTGCATGCCACCACACCTGGCTAATTTTTTGTATTTTTAGTAGAGGGTTTCACTGTGTTGCCTAGGCTGGTCTCAAACTTCTGAGCTCAGGCAGTCGGCCTGCCTCAGCCTCCCAAAGTGTTGGGATTACTGGCATGAGCCACCGTGCCTGGGCTTTGTCTATCTCTTTTTAAATAAATGAACAAACAGAGGCTCAGAATTGACTAGATAATTGTCTAGTTGTGGCAGAACCCACAGCTCTATAACTCCAGGCTTCGTTCTTCTGGCTCCCATCTTGCCTCTGGGAGATGGTACGAAGATCCGGCAGATACTTGTGAATGCCGACTCCAGACCCAGGATTCTAAACCATTATTAGTGGCTTTGCTGCTGTTGGCCTGAAGTCAGATTGCCAAGTGGATGTTTAACAGGACTGGTCTGTTTAACAGGGTTCTACTTTTTGAGCCATTTCCCTCTCTCTCCTTAGCCTTCTCCCTTATCACTTCCCTACTGCCCTGAATATTTATTTGTTCCCCTAGTCTAACTCAGTGCTGCAAATGTAGACTGGCCAGCAACATGACCAGCAGGAAGAGACCTCCCACTGCCCTCACGGTCAGCTAATTGTCAAACGAGGTGGCAAATGAGAATTAGGACGTTAACTCGTGGCTTAAGTTGTGGCCTTATCACTATTACATGTAATTGGACTTATCTGTGACTCTTGACAGTGGAAGAATACTCACGAGCCCTCTGATGCTGGTGGGAATACAGCGTATAGTGCTGAGAAATAAATAAACATGGGTTATTTCTACTTCTGAAAGGTTGTTGTTGTATCCTAAGAAAACTTCAGGAGCGTTGTATATTGCTTGGTACCTCTGTTACGTGGTAAACCAAGATGTGGATTTTCCTATGAATCGTATCTCAAGAAATCAAGAGAAAATAACGGATCCAACCTTATTTACATTCTTCTCCTCTTGGAAATCTGTTACATGAATTTTCTCTGTGATGTTCTTCCTCTTTCTGAGCCTCAGGCACTCATAGAGTACAGTCTTTGGCCTTAGCATGGCTGTTTGTATTTGCTGTCTGTTGGTCAGCTCCAATCCTGGTCTCTCAAAGGGACCTTAAAGAACATCTTCTCATTTTATAGGAGAGGAAATTGCGATCTGGAGCATGGAGTGAATTGGCTAGGGAACACTCAGTGGGTCAGAGACCAAACTGGACTCACTCGCCAGGGTTACTCCATTTGCCACTAACTGCAGTGCCTATTAAGGTCCTGGGGGTGGCCGGGTGTGAATGGCGGGTGGAGGCAGGTTATTAGATCTGCCTTGGAATGTCCACAGCCTCCCCTTATTTTGCAGTAGTTTGTATTTATTTATTTGTATACTGCCTTAAAGTAGATATGATTTAAAATTCTATATATTCATATTTCTTTAAGTTCTGCTCATGGGATTGAATAATGCAAAAGTTTGTATATGCCCACAAACATTCATGGAGAAAGAGACAAGAAACTTAACAGTGGTTATCTTTGAGGAGTGAAGCTGAAAAACAGTAATTTTTTATTTCCTTCCTTCATGTACTGTTTGAAATTTTCATGCTGTGGGTGAGTGGGTAGCAAGAGAAATTACTCTGACTTCAAGGATTTTATGGCATATTGGGGGAAATAGGGCAGTCATCCATGTATGATTTAACTTGAGAGTAATTTTATTACAAAGTAGCCTCAACACATTCTTAAAGAAATTAAAGGTCAAAGAGTAATCGAAACCAAGTATTGGAGGTTTGAGAGGAATGCCAATTTATTTTTCTTCCCCATGAGACCCAGGAGGCCTTGCCCACTTTACGGATGTCTTCTCAGTCTCATGGAAACACAGGTGCATGAAGCCTGGCCTGCAATTGGCAGCAATAGTGTGGTCTTAGCACCTTTAATTAGAGGAGCTCTTAGAGTGGTCTGAATGTTAATTGCTCAATGCCCTTTTCTACTGGTGATTGTACTTCATGTGGCTTTAGTCCATTGGCTCAGTATTATTGTCAGAAACACACACTTTCCCAGATTCACAGATACAGAGAACATTTTCAGAATCTTACGAAGTATCTACTAGTTTTGTCCCTGCTGTCACACCTGGAAAGATGTATTCTTATAAGGAACATACCAGGAATCATCTTCCCTGTGCAGGTCTTCACTCCAAGGTGAAGGATCAGTGAAATGGGGAAAGTGTCTGTTAGGATTAGAAAGAGATGCTCTGCTTTTTCATCTTTGTAACACCCACGTCATCATTTATTATAATGGCAAGGAATGGGGCTTCTAATTTTGCCTCTGTTTAGGATTTATTTTTTTAATTGGAAACTCACTTTCATGCACATTTTTTAAAGAGCTATATTGGCAAGAGCTATATAAAATAGCTATCTAAAATAACAGAATGACACTTGTTAAAGATATCTTTACATTTCCAATTCTCTTACTTTTCTGGCTGAGTCACTGTGAGCAGTGCTCCTTTTTCTGTAAAACTGTCATTTTAGAACTCACTTGGTGCTTCTGCTTGAGCTGTTACCACTGCTCAATCTCAAAAGGAAGGGTTTATCTTATGAATTAAAACCATTAACGTATGTGATATTCTAACTTCTTAAATTACACTTTAACATTTCTCTCAGGCCAACAGGGACCTCTTTTGGTGGTTTCATTATAGCTTCCTCTCTGTTACAGTGCCTTAATATTTCTAATGTGATTATAAGCCAACAAAATGTAGGATTTGGTTGAAATTCACTGACATATTGCTAAGCATATACTATAGTTGTTACAGTGATCCCAAGAAGATGGATGGACTTCTCATTCCTTATCATGTCACTTCCTGCTGAAAATTCTTCCTTCGTATCCTGTTGCAGTGAAAACAAAATCCAAACGCTTTATCTTGGTCAATAAAGCTGGGGAACATCTTGGCCCTGCCTTCCTTTCTGACCTAATCTCCAGCTCTCTCACTGTTACTCTGCTCCAGGCACACTGGCCCTGTCTGCCTGTTCTTATTATGAGCTGGTTCTGGCTGTAGGATCTGTGCACTGGCTGTTTTCTCTGCTACTGGGAGAATACCCTGCACCAGGTTTTTTTGCATGGCCAGCTGCTTCTTGTTGTTCAGGTCTGCGTTCAGGTATCCCCTCTGAGGAGAGGCCCAACCTGACCCTCCTTCTTCACATCACCATTACTCTGTAACCTAACCCTAATTTTCTTCATAGTACTTTCCACTATCTGATCTTGTTCATTAATTTGTTTGTC
Organism: Cacajao melanocephalus; assembly: GCA_963573385.1. Classification (NCBI taxonomy): domain Eukaryota; kingdom Metazoa; phylum Chordata; class Mammalia; order Primates; family Pitheciidae; genus Cacajao; species Cacajao melanocephalus. The sequence goes on from CAUYLG010008816.1 coordinate 28,634, forward strand.
TTTTTCTTCTACTAAAATATGTGTTGAATGAATGAATGAATGAATGAATGGAGGAATGTCTGTTTTTGTTCAATATTGTGCCAATAGAACTTAGTATAGTACCTTGATGTAGGAGGAAGTTAATAAATATTGGATGACTGGCCAGATGGCTGGATAGGTGGATGAAGGCACATTTAAAATGCAGATGGACACAGCCATGTGACATTCTAGAAATCTAAAAGACTGAACTGGTTTACAGAGGTATGTGTAGTACACAGTCAGGGCAGAAGCCCCAGCCCTTTCTCTGCTGGGACAGTGCTAGACTCAACAGATAAGGTCCGGATTTGAGACATGTCAGCAAAGTTGAGCACAGATGGGTATCCACATTCCAATACAACCTGATGCTTTGTACAGATAAGATGGGGCTGTCTAGGTACTGGAGACCACAGTACTGTAGTAGGGGAAATGGGAATGATGCCCATGTTTTTATTCCAGAAACCAAGGCAGGGGGCATTAGAGGTGCAGAGGGGTCATCTGGAGCAGAAAAGTTGCAGCCTGTTGCTAGTTTATTTCACTCTGTGTGCTTCAGAACTCTGGGGTTAGATGGCACAAGGCCATTTCCATAAGCATCTTGCTAGGCAGCAACCCGCTCTTAACCTGAAGTCCTGAAATGGCAGCTTTAAATCTGAGTAAGATATCTGGACGGTAGAACCTTTGAAGCAACCAGGTTGGAACCAGGACTGGGCAAGAGCTGCTGGGTTTAATGGTAACTATGCATTGTTCCTAGAGTCCTAGGAACAATGACTAGCTAGTCTAATAATCTTATTTTTATAGATAAGGAAACACATACCCAAGAAGGTTAAGTTGATATTGGAGACTGAAACTCTGATTTCTTAGTTGTGCTTTTTGTGCTAATAAAGTATGTTGACTTCTCTTTGGGTGGCGAGGGGATTTTTCTGTACTTAGCATTTCTCTGGCCAAAGTGGCTCACACCTGTAACACCAGCACTTTGGGAGGCTGAAGCAGGAGGATTACTTGAGCCCAGGAGTTCAGGTCCACCCTGGGCAACATAATAAGACCTGTCTCTGTAAAAAATTAAAAAATTAGCCAGGTGTGATGACATATGCCTATACCTCCAGCTACTCAGAAGGTTGAAATAGGAAGATTGCTTGAGCCCTGAAGGTCGATCCTGCAGTGAACCACGATTGCGCCACTGCACTGCAGCTTGGGTGACAGAGTGAGACCCTGTCTCAAAAAAAAAAAATTAGATATTAATCAGATAGTAATATAAAATAGCTAATTTTTTAATGCTTTCTGTTTTCCTGGTACTATTCTCAATGATTTGTGCTTAGTAGCTCATTTCATTTTCATGACACCTCCATGAAGAAAGTATGTTATCATTTCCATTTCATAGGTGCAGAAACGGAGCCACACTTGCAGAATGTGCCCAGGCTCACACAGCTAATAAGTAGAGGAACATGAGGCACAAGGCCTGGCTCTAGATGCCTCATTCTTAACCACTAAATAATGTTAACCTCTTTTAATAAGGTTAGTTAAACAAAGTTAGATGTTTTTTAAGTGGCATAACTTGTCAGCACCTTGCATGTGCTTAAGGGGTAGGGGTAGTGTGATCCTCCTAGTTGAGGAATATGTAAACATTATTTCCCAAATGTACTTGATAGCAGGAATACTTTTTCTAGTGGCATTTTATGTGATTAATATTAACAGAACACAGATGGGGAGACACTTCTATCACTAAAGACCCTTATGTACCTTCTTAGTGGCAACCTTCCTTACCTCCGCAAGAAGTACTGCTACAGTTTTAGAGGCCAATTGTCAGGAGGATACCATCTCTTTCTTTTAAGACTAGATGGTTGTCCTTTGGTTAGGGCCTCTTTGGTCAAAATGGTACAGTAGGAACAAAATCTGCTTATGGCATTCCTTGGTATACACTGAATCTAGCCTGCAGCCTAGAAGGTCCCTGACTGAGCATTGCTTTCCCACCCTGTACCTGTTCCCAGTTCTGTTTCATCTGGCACTCATCCACTCTGTACACTGTGTACCTAAGAAGTAACATGGCAAAGGGTTCTGCTGGTAGATTGAGCCGTCTGACTAAGCTCTGACTCTCCCCTAACTTAAGGATTAACTCCCACTGAGAATGCCCCAGAAGAGTCTTCCTTGGAAAATGTACTCAACTAAGATAAGGAAGGAGTGTTTCATAGCCTTGGTCCCTGAGAGGAGGAAACTCTTCCTGTTTATTCCCATACTTTGCCTCATTAACTCCAGCTCTAACCAGCTGCTCCAGGCTATCTAAATGGTATGATAGAATTTCCAAGAGCATAGAGCCCCAGGTAGATGACAGCATTCTAAACAATTTTAAAAGTTTTCACAAACACTTGTCTTTTTTAAATCCTCACAATTCCCATTTTATTTTATTTATTCTTAATTTTTATGGATACATAGTAGGTGTATGTATTTATGGGTTACATGAGATATTTTGATACAGGCATACAATGGATAATAATAACATCAGGGTAAATATGGTGTCTGTCACCTCAAGCATTTATGCTTTGTGTTACAAACAATCCACTTGTACTCTTTTAGTTATTTTTAAATGTACAATTAAATTACTTTTTACTATATTCATCCTGTTGTGCTAGCAAAGTTAGATCTTATTTATTCTGTTTTTTTAATCCATTAACCATTCCCACCTCCCCCATCCATCCACTACTCTTCCCAGTCTTTGGTAACCATTTTCCCACTCTCTGTCTCTATGAATTCAGTTATTTTAATGTTTAGATCCCACAAACAAGTGAGAACGTGTGAAGTTTGTCTTTCTGTGCCTGGCTTATTTCACTTAACATAATGACCTCCAGTTCCATCTATGTTGTTTCAAATGACAGGATCTCATTCAGGTTTATGGCTAACATGTATTCCATTGTATACATGTACTACATTTTCTTTATTCATTCGCCAGTTGATGGACACTTAGGTTGCTTCCACATCTTGGCTCTTGTGAATAGTCTTGCAATAAACATGGGAGTGGAGATATCTCTGTGATATACTGATTTCCTTTCTGTTGGGTACCTACCTAGGAGTGGATTGCTGGATTGTATGGTAGCTCTTGAACTCCTGACCTCAAGTGATCTGCCCACTTTGGCTTCCCAGAGTGCTGGGATTACAAGCTTAAACCACTGCGCTCAGCTGGTAATTCTATTCTTAGTTTTTTGAGGAACTTCCCAACTGTTTCTCATACAAGTTGTACTAATTTACATTGCCACCAACAGTGTATGAGAGTTCGCTTTTCTCCACGTTCTTACCAGTATTTGTCAGCCTGTCTTTGGAGAAAAGCCATTTTGTTTTGTGCTTTTTTTTACTTGTGCATGATTCATAAAAAAATAGAAAGCGTTAACTTTATTCATCCCTTTGCGCTTGTATTACCTAGACATATATTTTAATTCTTTATATTGTTATTTCATACAGTGAAATTGCAATTACAGTTTCAATTTGATTTTCTTTTTTTTAAATTTTTATTATTTATTTATTTCACTTTAAGTTCTGGGGTACATGTGCAGATCTTGCAGGATTGTTATATAGGTATACACATGCCATGATGGTTTGCTGCTTCTGTCCCCCTATCACCTACATTAGGTATTTCTCCTAATGTTATCTCTCCCCAGTCTCGCCATCCCCTGCTATCCCTCCCCTAGCCCCCCACCCCGCAACAGACCCCAGTGTGTGATGCTCCCCTCCCTGTGTTTATGTGTTCTCATTGTTCAACACCCACTTACGAGTGAGAACATGCGGTGTTTGGTTTTCTGTTCTTGTGTCAGTTTGCTGAGAATGATGGTTTCCAGATTCATCCATGTCCCTGCAAAGGACATGAACTCATCCTTTTTTTTTTTTTTTTGAAAGAAAGAAAAAGAGAGAAAAGAAGAAAGAAAGAGTGAAAGAAAGAAAGAAAAAAAGAATGAAAGAGAGAAAGAAAGAGGAAGAGAATGAGGGAGAGAGAACGGGATTCTTGTTCTATTGCCCAGGCTAGAATGCAGTCTAAAAATGGGTATTAAAAATCTCTTTTATGCCAATAATTGTGCTTAACAATGGAGACAGGAAGGAATAAGGGATGAAAATAACAAACAAGCAGCCA
>CAUYLG010008818.1:0-16930 GCA_963573385.1 Cacajao melanocephalus
AATGCCCATCGATGATAGACTGGACAGGGAAAATGTGGCACATAAACACCATGGAATATTATGCAGCCATCAAAAACGATGAATTCGTGTCCTTCGTAGGGACATGGATGACCCTGGAAACCATCATTCTCAGCAAACTGACACAAGAACACAAAATCAAACACCACATGTTCTCACTCATAGGCGGGTGATGAACAATAAGAACACATGGACATAGGGAGGGGAGCACTACACACTGGGGTCTGTTGAGGGGGAAATAGGGGAGGGACATTACGAGGTGGGGAGGTGGGGAGAGATAGCATGGGAAGAAATGCCAGATATAGGTGAAGGGGAGGAAATCAGCAAATCACACTGCCACGTGTGTACCTATGCAACAATCTTGCATGTTCTTCACATGTACCCCAAAACCTAAAATACAATAAAAATTAAAAAAAAAAAACATACTAATCATGGTTATCTGGGAAAAAAAAAAGAGAGAGACACCAAGGAACATGAAAGAAGGCTAACACATTTTCTTCTTTTTTTTCCATTTTCGTTTCAGTATTTAAATATTTTGTTTTGTTTTATGTTTTCCTTACTGAAATGCATTAAAGACAGCATTAGCTTATTATGTATTAAATACACAACTATTTTTACTTTTTCCTACTGGTTTTCACTGGAGAGGAAAAAAAAAGGAAATGATTCAACATAGAAAAGCCAACAGCAAAATTTCAGGAATACTTTTTTCTGAGCTATTCTTTCTTTTCCTACAACTATTCTCAAACTGCAAGTCATTTTTACCAGCACTTGGACAAATGGCCATCTTCCCACAAATCTGTTTAGTACTATGGAAGCAGAGCCTAAATCTGAATTGAGAAAATCTTCTACCAAATATTCCTCGAGCCCTTTTAACATTTGCTTGATTTAGGTACAAATTTTCAATTCCTTGACACTATATATGTCAAGGAGTAACTGTAAATTATATTTATCTGTAAAATAGCAGTAAAGGTAACTTTTTTTTGGTATGCTTTCCAGAGTTTTATAATAATATTTGTAATTGTGGTTTACTTAAAAAACTAAAAAAAAAAGTCTAAAATAAGATGCCTTAAAAATCTTGTCAGTTTCAATTGTACAACATGCATCAAAGACAATCTCTTCATATATTAAATATATCTTTCTAGGTGATCAAGCACTATTTATATGTTTAGTTATTTTACCCCAAAAATGTCATTCCTGGAAATACTCAGTCCCCTAAAGAACATGAAGGCATTTCTAGATTTTTAAGAAATACTATTTAAATTTAGGTCTAGCCTTTAAGCAATAAGGGAGAAACTATGAATCTCAGGGTAAGTTTGAATATTAAAAAAATAAATAAATAAAGGGATATATGCAAATAGGAAAGAAAGAAAATGGAAGGGAAAGAAAGGGAAAGAAAAGTAAGTGATTATTACTGGCATTACCAAAATCCAGAAAAAGTCTAAATTGCCCCACAAAATACGCTAGTCTCAGAAGAGCAATGGTTTTTGAGTGCTTCATCTGGCAACTATTTGCCTAGGTGTTTGTTTTTATGTTCTTAATAACCTGTAATTCCTTCTGAGTGGTACCTCATAAACACATTATATAAATAATTAATTGGGTGTTTCACCATTGTTATTCCACATTTTCTATTAGCATTCATTGATTCTATAAGATCTGCATTTTGTTTTCTTTTATTACAGGGATCTTTCTACTTTTTTAATAGTTCATTTACATCCTGATATTTATTCATTCTCAGTGGACCCAGCTTTGAATAAATCCTGCAACAACTGCGAAACATTTTTACCTGAATAATGAAACACCAGGCACTATCTGAGATATAGATACACAAAAATCAGGCATTTATCTTATTTTCATGAGCTAATTAGTAATTCAGCAGAAGAGACAATTTATAATAACAACTGAATACATATAACATGTTAAAATTATGAAAGGTAAAATGAAAGAGTTGCATTAGAAAAGTTGATTAAGAGAAATTTTTAGGAAGATACAATATTTGAGAAACAATCTACTTAAATAAATGAAAAGGTTTTTCTAATTCTTACAACATGAGTAGAAAGATGAATGTAGTGGGTCTGTAGGCAATAAACCTTCAGGAATAAGGGAAAGAAAAACCAGTGATGCTCAAGGTAGTAAAATCCCCTTTAGTATTTAAAGGTATAATCATTCGATGGCATGTAGTCACAAAATAGCAAAATAAATTATTGCTAACGGGTACCTAGCAATGGGAAACTTTAATGAAGTGTCTATTAAAGATGAGACGCTGGGGAACACATGTCTGTTGTCATAGAGAATAAAGGGTACCAGTAATTCAAAGACCACGGGTAATTGTGGCTACTTATAAAAGATAACACAGCCTTGAAAATACTGGGGGATAAATCCTTGAGATATTCTCTATCTGTGTAAAATAGACCTCTATCTCTCACAACCATAGGGCTGATTAACAAACCCAAATGCACAATTTGTTCCTAATGATTGAGTAGACAGCATTGATTGCACTCACAATCTTGCCAGAGGTTTTACCGTAACAGGTAGGACATGCTCAGGGAAAAAGTGAGAAAGAATGGGATCCTTAGAGTCACGTATTAGAGAATTTCAGAATATGTGATACATCCATACACTTCAACGTATCCTCTTATCTTTTATAGGTAACCATTTATTACATAGTTGATTAGACGGTATTTGCCTTTCTGGAAAATCTTTCAAAATCTATGCTTGGGTATCCACCCATGAGACCTTAATTTAATTGATTTGGAGTGTGACTTTGACATCAATAATTTCTACAAGCCTCAGAAGTAACTGTAATGTGCAGCAATGATTGAGATTCACGAACTCAGAGGGCTTTTGTTTGTTTGTTTTTCTTTAATGAACAAACTGGAATAACTGGGAGTGGTTTTAATTGCTTTCTTGCCTGCTTGCTTGGTTAACTGAAACCTAATTCACCTATGGCACTGAGCAAATTAAGTTGAGATGCCAAAAAAAAAAAAAAAATACAAAGAGTAAGGAAGATGGGAATGCTGGAGTGATTTTAACATATGTGACATGTAAATTTATTTCTGAAATATATGATTTTTTGTAAGTCATTGCATTTCCTTTTTATAAAATGAGTTAATAATGTTACTTTTCTCTGGGGTCTATTGTGAGAATTAAATCGTATATATAATATATGTCTGTATAAATAATATATGAGAATAACATATATGTAAATATATGATAAAGTATAATAATTCTAACTATTAGCAATAATCTTGCTAGTGCTTATAATGAAAATTATGACAAGCCCCAAGAAAAAGTAGACAACTCTTTATCAGGGCCTTAAAAAATATATCAGGGAAGGTTATGACAGCATATTGAGAAATATTTTATGTCAAGTGTTTCAATAAGCGTGAAAGAGAATCCTAAGGTGTTAGAAAGAAAGTAATAACACTTACCTGCTAGAGGTATGATTGAAACAATTAACATAATAAGCAGTATAGACAGAATAGTAAATTTAAATTATAATTCACATTGATTTTTGTTTTTGATGCAGAATGATATGAACATGGTGACTTATGGGTATTTATCAATTTCGTTTTGCAGTATGGAAAGAAAATACCTTGATCTTTTCCAGATATTGACATTAATTTCTGGAGAACCAAAGACCACTACTTACTACTTTCCACGGGTTAAAATAATGGAGTATGGTAATTGGGTCCAACAGAATACCAAGCGTCCTGCTTTGACAATTCCTGAGTATTCGGCATAGGTATTTCCATCAAATGAAGGGTTTGACCTACTGGCATTCTGATTCCTTCAAGAAGTTGTGCATATAAGTAAAGAGGTAAGAGGAAGATCGGTTGATACAATTTTGGGAAAGACATACATAAAAATTACCATTTGGAATAAAAACAGAGTAGGATAATATTTATCTATTTGAAAGATTACTAAATATTACCCAATAAAGAGGCAAAAATGCCCTCCCTGTGGATTCAAGTCAGTCTTTTTTTTTCCACAGCTAACTCAATTTTGCTCAATGAAATCGTTAATTACATGAATATAATGATAGAGCTGGAGACTGTATGAGGTGGAAGGCATGCCCTGCCTTACTCAAGGTGAAACTGGCAATCATTTTAAAGTTATTTAATAGTCCAGCAGCAGTGACCAAAGCAGAGCGGGTGACAGAATATCATATTGCTCTACAAAGAAGAGCTAGTTGATCACTTTGGACCTATGCCATCATGAAGAGGCTTTTTAATTCTATCATTTGTTAAGTGTAGAATACTTTACATATATTATAATATCCCACACAGCAGCACTACTTAAAAAGATAGTAACTCTGCAATGAACAAAGTAAGGCAATAGCTTATGCCCATGGAATACACTGCTTAATTCATGTTTTAATTCACTCAGATGGTGCTAAATTATGAAAAAAGAGGGATGTTAAATTTAAGATTCCTTCAAATTTGGGATGACATCTTGCAGAATGAATTGCCTGTTCTGGATAAACTGGTGCTGCTTTTTTCATATCCCAAATACTGTAAGTACATAATTTTTGACATTCACTTGGGGTGGCTGGCAAGATATTAACTATTAGAAATAATTATAGATTGTAAACGCTAACCTTTTGGAAGGCCAAAAGGTTTTATTCAAGCAAACTGAAGGCAGTCAGCAGATCCATTAAGTTAGAGAGCAGATACGGACAATAAGAGGCTTTTCCCAGTCAAGTCTGCTTACCCCACATCCCTTTGTCTCTACTCTGTTTACTCATGTAAACTTTGTGCCTCTCAGGAGGAGATAAAACAGGAATTACCTGTTAATAGTGTTTACTCTAGGCCAGACCTAAGGCTTTTATCATTCCTATAACTACCCTTTTAACCATGTTAATTATCCACAAGTGTGTTAACTTGGAACATCTGTTGTAAAATCTTGACAGAATAAATGTATGAATGAACAGAGGATCTTGGTCATTTGGCTGTGTTTTGCCCTCTGAAAGCAACCAATGGCCATCTCTAGCACACTTGTATCACTGTAATGGTATGAGAGTGCGTTCGTTCATCAGTCCTTGAGTCAGGGTCTGCAGGTCAGACTTCCGCAGGCGGTGGGTGATGTCGCACATAATGGAGCAGAAATGTAGCTAATACATTTTATGATTTTCTCTAATGATTTCTTTCCAAAATGATTATCTCCTATTCCAGCATCAAGGGTTGCTACTCAGTTAAATGATTTAGTAATTAGAAGTGTAATGGTTGAAATAGGAGACAGTAGGGGTCCTATTAATTTAGAAGATTCCACCTAGTTCTTTTGGCACTTTCATTTCTTAAATATTAATGAAAAAAAAAAAACGAGAAGAGGGTATTAGCATTGTCTCAGGACCAACTCTGGTCATAATCAGGGATAGTGTAGGACTATAACAACAGCCGTAAGAAGTATGAAGGGAAGAAAAGGGAACATCTGAGGTCTTTCTTTATTCTACCAATGACTAGTGTAAAATTTCATGGAAGTAATCCTCATCTATACAGAGACCCTGTCAAAAAGATATCAGTTATCTCAGCAATGAAAGTTTGAGTCATTGCACTAGGTGAAAAACTTAGGCCACCTGAGTGTTACTTGAAAACAAAGAGAATATAGAAAGGTGTGAGAAGTTCAGCACCATAAAGCAAGACTACAGCTTTGTGATCAACTGCAGAAGTGAGGACTTTTCTGCGCTCACAGATCATCTTCTCTGTACTTTAATGTATATATTACATACTTTAGGTGATTTCTTTTCTTTTTTTCTTTAACTTGGATTTGAACAGAAATAGAAAAGTATGCCACCAAGAAATCTGGGGCATGGACTAGGTCATAGTGTTGGATTCTTTGATGAGACTTTGGGTAGGGGAAGTAAGCCCACGTTGGGTTGAGTGTGGTGATACGTTACGAACAGTTTTATTTTTCTTTCAGAAGTGTCATAAGAAGAATAATATATTTCGATTTTGGGGCGGAAACAGATTAAAATGAACTGAATCTTGTGATAAATTTTACTATGGATTCCAAAATTTGTAAACATTCTGACTCTGCAGTGATTCTCCACAAAAAAGGACTGATGAAACATGAAAGCCATCTTCTAATGCAACAGCTAGGAAGCCTACTTGTTTGTCCTAACCACACACCCACATTCACACACCAGCATGAATTCCAGAGAGCTACAGACAAATGACAGACTCAATCTGCTGATCCCACTTAGGATTTTTAACCTGGAGCAAGTAATTTAAAGAAGCAGGTCTGAGAACCAATCCTTCTAGTGGAAATACAATAGCAGCATAAGCTTTATTCAGCAATGGCAGTCAGTAATGGTCAAAATGCCGTTAGCATCTGCAGAGTCAGAGTCATCCACAGAACGTTTGCTTTATGTAAGTTTGTCTGTGTTCCCTGCCCACTAAAACTTCTAAATTTGGGCCATTTTTTTTTGACTTTGAGTTTTATCTTCCCAGTTATTCTGAGATTTACCAAGTAGCCTCTAAATTAAGATTTACCAAGTAGCCTCTTTTTTTTTTAGATGAATGCCATATATAATGTTATTGCATCAAACAGAAGAAAATGCCAATAGCAATTGTTTTAGATGGCCAAGAATATTAAAGAAAACATTTAGTTTATAATGCACCGATTTGAAAGAAACAAAAGAATTAAGAAAGACCATAGAAAAAAATAATGTCTTAGCAGAAACTAACTATATCTGTATTAGAATAAGGCAAAATCAACACTGAGGACAATGAAAATAAGTCATCTGGAGAAGAGGATTAAGAAACTCTCCGCTTACTACTGTAGAGAATGGCAACAAAGTGAAAGGAGATCATGCTATCCCTAAGCAAAACAGACAAACAAACAAAAATTAAATTATTATCTTAAGTGTAAAGAAAACTAAACGGAATGCAAAAGAACCTACATTGCTCGAAATTAATTTATCTACTTGGTGGAATTTGCATGTAATTTTTTGGCTGGACAAAATGATTTCAAATTTTGCCTGGAAGAATAAATGTACGTAAACATTATAAAATTTTAAAAAGGAAGAGTAATAATAAAATGCTTATTCTAAGAAATTTTAAAAATGTTTTTTAAATTTGCAGCAATCAAAATAATATAGTAATTGCTCTAAAAGTTAAAGACGTGATAGAAAGTCTAAAGACATATTGAACTATATGTAATTATGTAGTCTCTGATAAAAGTCACATATGAAATCTGGTGGAACATCAATGGTATCAGGATTATTGTATAACCACATGAAAATAAAGTAAGGTACTTAAGAAGTTTACCATGTGATATAAATATAAATGTATATTAGGTGAAATGAATCCTGGTGTTGTTAAAAGGCATTTAGCACTTTGGGAGGCTGAAGTGTGGATGACTTGAGGCCAGGAGTTTGAGAACAGCCTGACCAACACGGTGAAACCTCATCTCTACTAAAAATAGAAAAATTAGCCTGGTGTGATGTTGTGCACCTGTAATCCCAGCTTTTCAAAGGCTGAGGTGGGAGAACTGCTTGAACCCAGGAGGTGGAGGTTGCAGTGAGCTGAGATCAAACCACTACACTCCAGCCTGGGTGACAGAGCAAGACTCTGTCTGTCCCCCTTACTCCCCCCAAAAATTTCAACATAGCAACAACATACACATTGGGACTATTTCCTTTTCTCAGAAGAGGAAGCTGAAGCTTAGAAGTAATAACATTTACTTAAAATAAGTAACTAAAAGTAACCATTTGAACATTTACAATGTGGTAAAAAGGGACCCACCTAAGTACTTTAAATGCATCATCTTGTTTAATCCTAAAACTATTTTGAGATTGTTGTTATTTTTATACAAATGTATTATTTATATTACACTGGGTATTTTCTTTCTTTTTTTTTTATCCATTATCTGCTGTAACTCTCCATTGTGTTGTTTCAGTAGCTGCATTAGGATTTATGCTCCACATTTCTAACCTTGTAAGTCTCCCATCAAGTGACATTATAGCACTTCATGTAGAATATGAGAATTTTACCTCATGTAAGGTTTTGTCCTTTCACTTTGCATTTTTAAGCTTTGTTGAGGGAACAATAGTATACTTTCATTTCCCTTCTCTTAGCCTTTGTGCTATTGTTGTTGTGCATTTTTATGCATATGTTACAAACCTCAAATTACATTGTTACTATATTACTTTTAAAAAATCAATGACCTTTCATAAAGATTTAAATAATAAGAAAAAAAAAACCATATTAATCCTATAGCTACCAGCCCTGGTGCTCCTCATTATTTCTGTAGATACATACTTTTGAGGGAAGATGTTCTCCTTCAGGGTCCACAAGGGGGCGTAGTTTTAAGGGCAAGAACTTCCCAGTGCTATGCCCCCCTCCCATCTCTCTCTATCCGGGAGATTTAAAGGTCTCTCTTTTAATTTTCTTGGGCGTGGGAAGAAACAAAAGTCAATCACTCCAGCGGAAATTCTAAGGAACCCCTTTCATTGGCCAGAGAACTTAGAGGAGGTAGGAGTTCCTCCCAGGTTAAAAGTCCCCTTCTTCTACATCCCTTTGACTCCATGTTTGGATTCCCTGCTGCCCTCATGGAAGCTGTCTCTCCCTCTCTCCTGGATTTTTCCCTCTGGGTTCGCCTTCCACACACTGTCTCTCTAGTGTGGAAGTTCTCTCTCTTCTCCTTTTTTTTTCTCTTTCTCTACCTAAATAAATTCATTTTTCTGCAACTTTTTTTTGTGCCCGGTATTTACTTTACAAATGCACCTGCTGTGGTTCCCTCCTTCATTCTTGAGAGAGTGAAGACCAAGAACCTACAACATTCTTTCAGGGAAGCTGTGCCTCCCCGGCACCCCAAAACCCGGTTACACTTTCATCTTGCATAATTTTCTTTCTGCCCATAGAATTGCATTGAACATTTCTTATTCTTGGGACTAGAATTGATAAATGTCTTCCATTTGGTATGTATGAAAAAGTTTCTGCTTTTGTGTTTGAAAGATACTTTAATTGGTATAGAATTCTGGATTTATGTACTTTAGAAATCTCTATTCATTATTGTATATCAAAGAAACTTTTCCTGCCCAAGAAGTCTTGTTTTTGACCTCCACTCATGAAATGTAACATCTAAACCTTTGGAACATCCTGTGGTAAACTGTGTCTTTGTTTAGCTTGGAGCCTTGGGCCACTTCTATTATTCTGACAATGTAATTTATGGTGGGATATATGGGTCATGCAGTCCTATGGAGGGGCTGTGGAGTGAAGTAACCCATGTGAGCAATTAACCATGTCCCCATGATCAAGTTCCAATAAAGTCTCTAGACACCAACCAGCTGGGGAGCTTTCCTGGTTAGCAATGCACTGGTTGTTTATTGTCACACAACATTGACAGGAAAGGTAGCATTTGTAAATTCTCTGGTAGAGGACAATAACATGTGAAACTTTCCTGGATTCTTCCCCATGCATCTCTTAATTTTTTTTTCCCTAATAAAACATGACTATGTTAAGAACAAGAGCTACCTGTGAGTTTTGAGTCCACCAAGGAAATTATCAAAACTGAGGGTCATGTTTGGAACTCCCACACTTGAAATTGGTGTCAAAAGTGAAGACAGCCAGTGATTTGAAATGTTGTCAGATTTTGCAATGGTCTTGTTGCATTGTTTCTCATGAAGATTTGTTGCTATTTGTATCTTTCTTCCTCATATGTCACGGTTTTTCCTTTGGTTGCTTTTACTCTTTCCTCTCTTTTTACTGGTTGTAAGCAATATGGTCATGTATATTTCTTCTATGTTCCTTGTGTTTGTGTTTAATAAGTTTTTTCGTATGTGTTCCTAGTTTCAACAAATTTGGGTTATTTTTAGACTTTAAAAAAAAAAGGTTTTTTTGCTCCCCCTTCAGTGACTCCAATTAAATATATCAGGCTACTTAGTACTGTCTAAATAACTTTTTTTTAAAGTAGTTTTCTATCTGTATTTAATTTTGGATTTTTTTTTGTTGTTACTTCTTCAGATTTACTACTCTTATCTTACGTAATGTCTAACCTACTATTAATCCCATCCTGTGTTTTTTCATCTCACTCTGCAAGTCTAGAAATTACTTTGGTCTACTTCACATGTTCCATGTTACTACTTAACATGATCAATTCTTTTCTTCTAGCTTCTGGAACATATGTAATGCAGTTTTATAATTTTTAATGTCCTTAATAACTAATTCAACCATTTATTTTATTTCTGGCCCCATTTTAAGTTGTCACTTTGTATCTTTATTGCAGGTTATGCTTTTTTCTTCTTTGCATGGCTAGTAATATATTACAATGTACCTTGTTGAATGCTGAATATTTTGCATTCTTATAAATATACTTGAGTGTTTTGGTGCTTTTTATTTATTTATTTTTTGCTTGTTTTCTGAGACAGAGTTTCACTCTGTCACCCAAGGCTGGAGTGCACTGGCATGATCTCCACTCACTGAATCCTCAACTTCCTGGGCTCAAGTGATCATCTCACCTCAGCCTCCTGAGTAGCTGGAATTACAGGCACATACTGTCATACCCAGCTAAATTTTGTATTTTTTTTAGAGAAGGGGTTGTACTATGTTACCCAGGCTGGTTTTGAATGCCTGAGCTTAAACAATCCTCCCACCTGAGCCTCCAAAAGTGCTGGGATTATAGACGTGAGCCACCACACCCAGATATACTTGAGTTTTTCTCTGGGATACAGCTATGTGGCTTCAATTCAATTTGATTATTTCACTTCTTGGTTGTAAGCTTCCTTAGGTGGGGCAACAGTAGCATTTAGTGAAGGATAATTTTATCTCCCTATTGAGGCAAAACAATTTTGGATGCCCCATAAATTGTGAGAATTTCCGCCATGTTGGGTGGTAACAGGAACTAGTCTACGTCTTCCATATGAAGAGAGAGTACTTATGATTAGGAAGAGCACTGCTGATCAGTATTTTTCTGAAGACTCATAGAAAACTCAACGCAGATTTCCACTGTCTCTCTGTGCAGCTCTCTTTTCATCATGTTCTACTCTGTGAATCCTAGCAGTCTTAACCTCTCAAACACTAAGCTTTATCTTCTCAATTCAATGGGGCTACTCAAAGACTCCTCTCCCTGTGCCAAAGACCAAAATTCTCTCCAGGAAGAAAGCTTGAATAATCATAGCGCTCATTTTATTTCATTTCTATCTCTCAGGGACTACTTTCTTTTGTTGTTTAAGACTTTTGTTGCCTAAGAGTACTGCCTTTTCTTACCCATTGTGTAGAATAATTGATTTAATACATTTTGTATATTTTTAGTTTTTTCAGGTATGAAATATATCCAGTCCCATTTTTTAATGTTGAACAGAAGCAATAGTCTGCAGTTTTAAATATATTTTAAAAACAATTTGTACATACATTAGTAATGATGCCCCAACAGGTTAAAGAGTTTACACAAGATTATAGGACTAAAAAGAAGTTATAAGGCGTTCAAACCAGGGGTATCTGACTTACATTTAAATTAATGATGTTTTGTTTTCAAAGAGTGCAGTAAGTTTTAGACAGTATTAAAATCTAGATTACTGACATATACCATGATGCTTTTTCACTAGATAATATCATGTTTATCCTCTGAAATAGCATTATTAGTGTTTTCAATGACACTTTAAAAGAAAGATGGCATTTGATAAAATTCACCTAATAACCATAGAAGGCACAATACTCATTCAGCACTCAAAAATCATTATTCCAGCTCCTAGAATTACCATGGCATAACAGAGTTTTCATTGGAAATTAGTATAAAGTAAGTAACTGAACCATTCTCTCCAATGATTACCTGTTTTCAATCTGATAAAGAAAATCAATATCCAGGTTAGTAAGCAAATATTTGGCAAGCAGTGCATTTCTAATAATGAAACTGATCATTATGCTTATTTCACATAGCTGTGTTTGAATAAATTTAATTGCCTCTTCCACTTAACTTTAATGCTAGGTTTCAAATTGTTGTATGGTTAGGAAAGTAACATTAGAAAAATTACTCTACTGTTGGCTTCTTTTCTATACAGTGGTTTGAACTCAAGCAATAAAGTTAAATGAAAAAGGCTCTATACTCAATTTTCAATTATAGCAAAGGCAGGGAGCCTCAATTATCCCTTTCATTACCATGATGCTTTCCACTGCTGCCTGGGAAAGCTTCCTCCCTGTTGTTTGATGCTGCCGTGCTTCTCAAACTGAAGAGCACTTGAAAATGCAAGGTTAAAAGTAAGGGACCAAATCAAAGGCAAAATGTGAAAATGTAAGAATTGATGTTATAAAGAAGAAATGCTGAAGAAAAATATGTGAATTGATAAATTGACTTTCAGAAGTTCTATGGGGGATGAAGAAACTTTGAAAGATTTATTCAACCTTTGTTTCAAATTTTGAGATTATAATTTAGCTATTTAAAATTTTAAAATCATCAGACAATATATGTTTATTTCAATTTCAGTATTTTCATCAGTTTTCAAATAAACATCTAGTAGTTTTCTACATTATAATAATTTATCAAGAAATTAATCCCAAGCATTTTATTAGCTATTATTAGCTTTTTCCTCAGTCAGCTGTTTCACTGTCAGTTCCATATATTTACGCTGAATTGTTGTCCATGGTAGTAATAAGTCATACTTATCCAGTCCAGCTAGGCTGTAGAGACCCCTACCCAGGCGATGCTGAAGGCATTAAGAAGCAGACACCCAGCTAGAACAGCAAAGTGGGACTATCGAGGGCCAACAGCCTTCCGAGCAGAGAGCCTCAAGAGGCTCACAGCATTCTGGGCTGAGGGCCTAGAGCAGACCCATGTATTTTGTCTCTCTGAACAGGTGATTATTATTAACAAACAGGAGTTCTGTGTTTTCTCATAGAACCAAGATAATCGAGGTAGGCAGCTGGTGCCTGTTTACCACTGATCACAGACAAACTAAAAAGTATTCTCCACGAGGGAGCCACGGGGGCAGGGTCATGAATTCTGTGCTTAAAGAAGTGTTTTAACCAGTGTGTGATATACATATGCTATCTTGCTACTTTAGAATGCCCCAAGTACTTTTCCACATGGCGAGGTCTGCTAGCTTTCCCTGCCGCTGTTCGTAGCACAAAATCTATTTTATCATACACTCAGCATTTCTCAGCAATCATACACTAAGCATTTTTCAACACGAATTAACTTCTTTCTTTTGATAGTTTTTTATCCTAAATGCTAACGTACTAAGTACTTGTCTTAGTTCAGATTACTAAAAAAGAATAATCAATTCAAAAGGGCTCCACGCAGTGTCCTCATCGACCTCTCAAAGGTCCACCTCCAAATATCATTATGTTGGAGATTTAGACTTCAAAATATGAGAATACAAACATTCATACCATAGCAGTAACTGGTAACATTACTCTGCTATGGTAAAAATTAACATGGCTAACTGCTAATCAATCAAACTTTTATTTTGAAAAGTAGTCACAGAGAAACAAATTTTAATGATAAGGATGATGAGTAATGCTAATGATGACTCTTTACTCTTGATTGTCCTTTTCTTAAGAAATCTGAAATTAGGTACCTAGCCCATTAGTTTATTAACCTGGCCTGAATAGAGTGAAATGGAAAGTATGGAATTAAAACCCACACAGAACACAAACACACACATGTACATGCAGACACCTTATACATAAACATATGCAGATGCATGCACTTTACTAATTATTTTAAGTAAAAGTTTTTCACTCAAATCTACCAGAGATGTGGTAGTACACAATGTTTCTACAGAACAACCAGAGTTTATGAGATTATGGTGTGTTCCTACAGAAGAGTTTATGCTCAACTCGCAGAGAAAATAGTACAGGTTTAAAAAAATAAAACTCATCTCAAGGAAATCTTTCTTCTGAAGATTTCCATAATCATACTATTTTACTGTTGTTTGTGAAAATATATGCATATGCATAAAGCTTTACATATACTTTCTAGGTATTATTTTTACCATTTAAAATATGATGGAGGTAGCCTCAGATTATTTAAGAGGTTGTTTAATATGAATTGAAAGTAAAGCTGAAACACAGAAACTATGCTTTTTAAGCTACTGAGCTAATAATTAACCCAGAGAAATTATTTTTTTGGTGACACTGTTTTAATAATTTTATGAGACATGATTTACATATTATTTTTTTCTGGCCTATTATCAATTATTTTATGTCTTAATAAAAAGGTCAGAGAGGGTTTGTCTGTTACTTTATCTCTAGCTGAAAATTAATATTCTGCCTTCATTTTTTATATAATGTAAGCATAGCTTTATTTCACATGAAAATAACTTGCAATATGAGATCCTTGGCTCTCCTCAATCATTTCTATGAAAAATTCCAAATTGTTAATATTAATTATAAATTTCTAAGTATTCAATTTAATATTTAATACTATTTATTTCAAAATTAAATGCTATTTACCTGGTAATATTTTATTTATAACTATTATACATATTAAATTACTTAAATAATAAAATCTGCAAATAACTCCTTACTATCAAAAGTTCATGTAACAAATATTTCAGAGAAAATGTTCATGAAACACATTTCTGTTTCATTTAAAAATAGATAATATTGGGATGGCATCTCTTAATATTCTTAATTTACACATTATGGTTCTTACATTATTCAAAATTTTTATGAGTATAATTTGGCAAATTGTTTGAGTAAAGACAGATATAATAGTTCTCAAGCCACACGCTCTTTTGCAGTGTTACCTTCCAATGTACCCAAAGCAAGATGGAATCTGTGTCTTCTCTAATTTTAGCGAGCCACTTACTGTTTTGACCAAAGAATATAATGGAAATTCGTGTCAGTGCTGGTTATAGTTCTTCACCAGTCTGGGAACCAAATCGATTTGTGTGAAACTCAAGTCTTCTAGTTTTCTAAAGAATAATCTTAAAAATCCATAGCATTGTGGAAAACAAAACATAAAATAAATGAGAGTCATTTTTAGGTATATTTTATATGTATTTTAAAACAATAATTATTTACCATCATTTAATTAAATTTGTTTTCCTAGTGATAGAAATCCATTTCTTCTTTCTTTATTAAGGCATGATTGACAAATGAACATTGTATATACTGAAGGTGTACAGTGTGGTTAATATACATATGCATTGTGAAATAAATGCCACAATCAAGCTAGGTGGCAGTGCACAGTGGTTCATGCCTCTAATCCCAGCACTTTGGGAGGACAAGATGGGTGGACCACCTGAGGTGAGAAGTTAGAGACCAACTTGGCTAATATAACAAAACCCCATGTGGATTAAAAAAACAAAATAAAGAAAACAAAAAACAAATACAAAAGTTAGCTGGGAGTGAATATGGTGCCTACCTATAATCCCAGCTACTGGGGAGGCTGAGGCATGAGAATCACTTGAACCAAGGAAGTGGAGATTGCCTTGAGCTGAGATCATGCCATTGCTCTCCAGCTTGGGTGACAGCTTAAAAAAAAAAAAAAGAAAAAGAAAAAGAAAAATCAAGCTAATTAATATACCCATCACCTACATAGTTACCTTTTAAAATTTTGTATGCTTTGGCCATCTCTCCGTTTCTCCCACCACAAGTGCTTTGTATCTATACATCTTACTTTCTGTATGAGTTTCATATGAGATCGTGCAGTATTTGTCTTTCTGTGCCTGGTTTATTACACTCAACATAATGTTGTCCAGGTTCATCCATGTTGCACCAAATCATAGATTTTCCTTTTTTTCTAAAGCTAAATAATGTTCCATTGTCTGTGTTTGTCTGTGTCTTACATTTCTTTAGACATTCATCTGTCTATAGTTATTTAGATTATTTCCATATCTTGACTATAGCAAATAATCCTGCAATGGATATGGGGTGAAGACATCTTTTGACATACTGATTTCATTTCCTTTGGGTATATATATCCAACAGATAGACTGATAGCTCATATGACAGTCTTATTTTTAACTTTTTAAGAATCCTTCACTCTGGTTTTTTATAATGGCTGTACTAATTTACATTGCCACCAACAATGCACAAGTGCTCCCTCTTCTCCACATCCTCTACTCATGTAATATTTGACTTTTTATAATAGCCATCCTAAAAGATATTTTATTGTGATTTTGATTTGCATTTCCTGGTGATTAGTGATGTTAAGCACCTTTTCATATACCTTAGGCCATTTGTATATTTTCTGTGGAGAAATGTCTATTCAGGTCCTTTGCTCAGTTTTAATTGGGTTATTGGGGTTTTTTTATTATTAAGTTGTATGAGTTCCTCATACTTTTTGGATATTAACACCTTATTAGATACATGGTTTGCAAATATGTTCTCCCATCCCTGTGATGCAAGGATGTTTCAATATATGCATATCAATAAATGTGACATACCACATTAACAAAATAAAGAGTAAGAATTATATAATTATCTCAAAAGATTCAGAAAATGTACTTGACAAAATTTAACAACTTTTCAACATAAAAGTTCTCAACAAATTAGGAATGGAATGAATGTACCTCAGTATAAGAAAAGTCATGTTTTCATACATGTCCCTGCAAAGGACATGAACTCATCCTTTTTTATGGCTGCATGGTATTCCATGGTTTATATGTACCACATTTTCTTTATCCAGTCTATCATTGATGGACATTTGGGTTGGTTCCAAGTCTTTGCTATTGTGAACAGTGCTGCAATAAACATATGTATGCATGTGTCCTTATAATGGAATGATTTATAATCATTTGGGTATATAACCAGTAATGGGATTGCTGGGTCAAATGGTATTTCTATTTCTAGATCCGTGAGGAATCTCCACACTGTCTTCTTACTTCTCCACATCCTCTCCAGCATCTGTTGTCTCCAGATTTTTTAATGATCGCCATTCTAACTGGTGTGAGATGGTATCTCAATGTGGTTTTGATTTGCATTTCTCTAATGACCAGTGATGATGAGCTTTTTTTTCATGTTTCTTGGCT
>CAUYLG010008819.1:0-29054 GCA_963573385.1 Cacajao melanocephalus
AAGAGTCGCGCTGGCGACCCATGGGGCTCCTCCGCTGGGAATCTCCTGGTCCGTGGGCAACAAAAATTCATCTGTAAGTGTGGCGTCCTCTCGTTCTGTGCGCTTTCTCTGGGAGCTACAATCCTGAGCTGCTAGTAGTCAGCCATTTTGGATCTCTCTCTATTATCATTATTTTTGAAAACACCAGCTACCCACCTCTTCCCGCTGTTTTTTCTTTAAGTTGACCACATTGTGTTTAAATTGTTTTTAATTCCAGATTAATAAATGACACATTCAGAATTTCTTAAAGTTTAGTTTGCATTATCTTATTCTGATAAGCACAAAATGGAAAACAAAATAGAATCTGAACTTGTTTTAATTATTATAATAATAAGTTGTTATAGCCCAGTTCAAATTATTCAGAAGCTAATCACAAATTGTTTTGCTCTCAGTGTCATTAAACTTTTATCTTCCTGGTGTAGGAAATACAGTTGAGCTAATTTGAGTCTGGTGTCTAAAATGAGATTTTTAGGAGTAAATGAGTCAATGTGAACTGATGCATCCTGTTCCTGTTGTAAACTATTTGACAACAACGTTTAGCCTGTGCTTCTGAAAATAGAATTAGGGCAGGATGGAGGGATGATATCATCTGTGGATGGAATGCTGATGACATAGAGTGACATTTGCTGCTGTGAACACTCTGCTGGTTTTTATGAGACTGTGAGCACTACCTAAGGTATTTGGTTTTTTTCATTTTGAATAACTACCAAAGCCTTGGTCCTAAAGATGTTACTAGCATCTTATCAAATACTTAAAGTATAACACCTGAAACTAGAATCAGGGGTGTAAAATTAAAACTTTAGGTAGTTGGTGCCACTAGTTTCTTGTTTGTATGTTTTTTTAAATTTAATAAGCAGCCATTTCTTTATGTAAATCATGGGAATAAAAATGTTCAATCTGATCAATATATAGATTGTTTCAGGAAAAATATACCCACCCACACATATATGTGTGTGTGTGTGCAATGTATTACATACATACACACACACACATTTTTTTCTTCTATGATGGTAACAGCTCTATTCATAAACTCAGGGATAAATGGCACACCTAGGATACCTACACCTGTATCCCTAGATGCTCTGTGAAATAACTTACATTTAATTAGTGCCACTTTCATCTCTCTAAGGGCTTACAGGTCAAAATGGTGTCATGAAAAATGCTGATAGATTAACTTTATAAATGCTATTGCCATGGAAACGTGCACACGCGTGACACGACAGTGATACCAATGACAATTACTTTTTGTGATTTGTTCTAAGTTGAATGTAAAAACTTTTATCTCATAAATTAAGATTTATTTTCCTTTTCTTTTTTTTCCCCTTCATTTAATTCTTAAGTTATCTAATTTTGGTATTGTTATGTAGTTGTTAAAGAATGTCTAAAACTTTATTCTTAACCTCAAATGCTATATTTAGCACTTGATACTGCTTTTAGTATTTTTGTGCCAAACTATCATGCTCCATACCTAGTTATCAATCAATGCTTGATTGCTGCACTGCAAAAAAAAAAAAAAAAAGAGTTTCAATGTAGAGATGCTCTAATGCTTATTCTAAAGCAGTACCATTGCATAGCTGTGCAGAACAATCAGTAAATTCTCAGGGGCAAAGGGCAAATTTTAATTCAGAGAGAGACTTGCTTATGGTAACTGCTGTATTTGTACTCAACATCAGGTTGAGTAGCACGGTAGCAATGACATAGATATATGGCTATTTTAAGTGATAATGAGGAGCTCATCCTTGATGGGATCCCACAGATGACATCCATGGACTTTAAGACCACTGGTGATGGAAAACTGCTTCACTATAGGCATAGGCTAGTTATGCACTTCCAAAATGCAAGGACATCAGGAATACTGTATCCACTGCTAAACAAGTCATATTTATCCCCTCTACTGTCAGTTGTGATTAGTGTTCTTCATTAAAAAATGGTCTGATGGCCTAGATTAGTTAGGAGTCATCTTGTAATGGGAAGCAGTGAGATTATTGAAAAGCAGGTGTCCCTCTTATTAAATATCAGAATATTGGCCAGGTGCAGTGGCTCATGCCTGTAATCCCAACACTTTGGGAGGCTGAGGCGGGCAGATCACTTGAGGCCAGGAGTTTGAGACCAGTCTGGCCAACATGGAGAAACCCCGTCTTTACTAAAAATACAAAAATTAGCAGGGCGTGGTAGTGCATGCCTATAGTCCCAGCTACTCAGGAGGCTGAGGCTGCAGAATCATTTGAACCCAGGAGTTGGAGGTTGCAGTGAGCCGAGAGTTGCCACTGCAATCCAGCCTGGGCAACAAAGTGAGACTCCATCTTAAAAATATATAAAAAATTATATATATATATATATATATATATATATATATATATATATGTATATACACACAAACACACACACATTAGCCCAAGGCTTGTTGCTTCCTGCTCGGTGAAAACACTCTTGGTGGGATGTGCTTTCATTGCTCTTTTATCTGATCATCCCTTTCCTTGTTTTCAGGGCTCAGACTGAACATCGTGCACAGAGATGAACGCCCTCACTGCTGTGCTTCATCAAGTACTCTGTTCATTTCCTTTGCAGCACTAATTACAATTACTAATTATTTTAATAATTATAAATGAGTGAATGCCCCACCCATATACACACACACACACAGTCAGACCCTCCCACACACTCTGAAATGTAAGCTCCTGTGGACAGGAGTCATCTCTTCGTTGTTCTTCATTCTCCCCAGCACCTGCAGAGGTGTCTGAAAACCAATTATGTGTTCAGTACATGTGTATTGAATACTTGGATGAATGAAACACCTTTACAACATTTTTCTATTTTACTACCAATTGACTTTTTAGTATAGTAGATTGGTTCCCAAATTCATTAATCTATCTGTTCTTCTAACTACTGTTTTCATTAGGAGATTTATATTTTTGTAAGTGAGGCTATATTTCTTGTTTTCTTGACATTTCTGTTGAATTCTCTGTTTCAGGATTCTACTGCTATCTGGTGATTCTACAACAACTTAGAGGCACAATTTCTGGTTAGGGGGCTTAGGCCACAATTACCTCTCTCTAGAAAATTTTCCATGCCTGGTCCACTGAATCAACAGACATTCCATCATAGCTAAATCTGATTATGCATTTCAGTTACTGGATATAAAATGTGAACATTTATATCCAACGATTTTTATCCATCGTTGGATATAAAATGTAAACATTTATATCCAACAATTTTTATCCATTGTTGGATATAAATGTTGTTGATATTAGTAAATATTTGGTAGAATATATGATTAAGGTAAAGCTTGCAAATTAACTACATGAAAAATGTATCTTGTATTTTCAAAATGAACTCATGGCTGGGCGCGGTGGCAAATGCCTGTAATCCCAGCACTTTGGGAGACTGAGTTGGGCGGATCACCTGAGGTCAGGAGTTCAAGACCAGCCTGGCCAACATGGTGAAACCTTGTCTTTACTAAAAATTCAAAAATCAGCCTGACATGGTGGTGGGCATCTGTAATTCCAGCTACTCAAGAGGCTGAGGCAGAATAATTGCTTGAACCCAGCAGGTGGAGGTTGCAATGAGCCGAGATCACAACACTGCACTCCAGCCTGGGTGTCACATCAAGACTCTGTCTCAAAAAATATGCAAATAAATAAAAAGTAAATAAAATGAACTTGTAAATAACAATAAGCTCCCACAGTAAACATCAACGTGTTTGGAAAATAAAGTCTTATTTTTTTATGAGTATAGTGAATTAAAATCTGTCAAAACAGATTCATGTCATTTACTTTTATAACCAATCCACAGCTCATATAATATACTTTACATAGTGGGCACTTTACCAAAAGAAAATGGTAAATAATTGCTACAAGCCAATCTAGAGAGCTCATTTCCTTCTTAGTTTAAATGTATTTTATAAAGGAGGAGAATGCTCCATTCCATTTGCCTGATTCAGTAAGAAGTTCAAAGTATTATATTTAAACAGAGGTAACATAAAACCATCTGTCAAGCCAGTCAATTTTTTTTTCTTTTAATCACCACATAGGAAACATTTAGAACAATAAAAGTGGTAGAGATCAGTTTTTCAATCCACAGTGTGGTGATTCAGTGAACAACAAAATTGAAATCTGACATTGTTGACATTTAAGATTATTGGTGGTCAGCTTGGGAAAAAACAATATGTAACATGTTTCTCTACCTGACTTATGTTTCTAGTTCCTGTAAAATGTCAAATTGAAGGTGACAAGGAGCAAGCTTTCTGCTTCAAAATGTAACAAGAAAAGGCTCAAGCATGTGGTCTACGGACTTGCTGAACATGATTTTTACTGACAGCTAAACAGAGTTTTGTTTATTTCATAAAGGCAAATCCAAACAAACCTATTGAATTTTTATTACATTTGCTTTAAAAAAGAAAGCCAAGCTTAGTGATAATATCTTTTTGGGATACCACTGTTGTTCTATATTAACATATATATGAAGTATTTCCTATATATAAAGACCCATCTGATACTGATTTAACAGATTGTAAGGGTAGTAGTAGTTCAACAATTTTGGCAAAGGATTTTTTTTTCAAGGTGATATAGGATGCATTTCTCCTAACGTATTCATTTACTTATTCATCCAGAAAATAAAATGAGTAACTTGCTGTGTTAAGCTTGGTGTGTAGCAAAGAATAATAAGATAAAATCCCTGCCTTCAAGAAACTTACTATTTGTTTAAGGAGAAATGCCATCATAATGCAAAAGAGTAAATTCTTAAACAAGGCTTATGGGAGCACTGAGGAAAGACAGCAAACCTCAGTAACATGTAAGGGATGGCTTGCTGCAGTAAGTGATGCCACATTTGCAGAGAGATCATGAGCTCTGCCAGCATAACAGCCACCTAAATAAATTATTCCCCACTAGCCTAGGCATGCTTTTCCTTATACTTATTGAATATTTATTGATTTACCAGCTATATTTTGATAACCTAATTCACTCTATTATGAACCAACAGAAGATCTGAAAACTTTTGTCACACAACAGATTTCAGGGATTGCCTTTTAGTTTTGTCTTTGAAAAAGACATATTTAGCTATTGAAAAAGGAAGGCCACCCATCCACCTAATGAAAATCTTTAAGTTAATCTAACTTTTATTGTTTCATTTCCCTTTTGAGACTGATATTTTATTGGGTTGGAGAACATATGTATATTTTTCCCTTTTTCAAATAAATGAAAACTATTTTATTTGGTATTAGGTTGTAGAATATATCAACATCCATATCTGTATCTTTCACCAGGAAAGACCTTTCCTGGACGAATGGCTTTTATTAGCATAATGTAATAGAATGATTACAGAACACAAAATCTACTCTTTTATCCAAATTATGAGATGCAGAGGTACAAGCACATAATACTTCAATTCCTACTATACATTTACATGTAGAAGCAAAAACTACACTGAATCAGCCTGAAGATTTGCACCCAAAAGGTCATATTGGGTTCCATCCTCATTGTGAAGACTGCCAGCTCTATTAGATGGATTGCATGAGATCTCAGCCCCAATGAGACCAAGTAGAATGATGACTGGTACATGTGGAACCAAGAAAACCATAAAGATGTCAGTTCTTTCCCCCTCTTAGATACCCGAGCTCAGAAGTATATGACCTTTAGTTCCTGGTTGGCACAGAGAGACCTTAGATCCATCATTAATCATCTATCCCCTTTAAGTTTCTGAGGTAGGAATGCAGAAGGAAGAAGGGGTTGGGGCAGAAGAGAAGAGAGCATCTCTGTCTAGTGAGATATGTGGATTTACTTTCATTAATTATCAGCAAGTTGTCTGCTTGCAGTTCAACCAAACAATATTCAGATGGTTTTCTTGCACCCAAACGTACACACACACACACACACACACACATATGGGGGAGGTAGGTGGCAATGTCATCATTCTAGACATTGTGCATTTAACCCTCAGGCATCTCTTTACCCAGC
Source organism: Cacajao melanocephalus (assembly GCA_963573385.1). NCBI lineage: Eukaryota > Metazoa > Chordata > Mammalia > Primates > Pitheciidae > Cacajao > Cacajao melanocephalus. Next base: position 5,994 of record CAUYLG010008819.1, read on the forward strand.
TGTCACAGCCAAAGACACAGTGCTCTCCTAGGATTACAGGGTTTGCTATTTCTGGCCATTGTGAGCTTGGCTCTTACTAAGTTCTTGGGGGAGCCCACCTTAATCTGAGGCATTTGTTGCTCCATTAGCTTGATGATATCTCATAAATTCATGCTTAGTTTCAAGTTAAGTACAAGGGAAGTTTCCCAGAGTAATCAGATTGACTGTAAACATTTATCTATATCTGTGGGATTTCATTTTTCATTTGCCAATGGTCCACCTTCATCAGCCTTGTAAACACAATCTAGGGCACTAAATGCCAGTATACTAGTCAATGCATCATCAATGACTTTACACGGGAATTCATCTGTTTCTGAGAAACCTTCTCAAGAAAGCTGAAGTTTGCATGAAGTTTCCAGGACTCACTTAAAAACAAACAAACAAAACAACTCAGGTGTTTTACTGTCATTAGCAAAAACATCAAAGCTTGGTGTCATAGATTTCAGAAGTGGCTGAGCTGTAAGACTGCTCAGCTCTTGCCAATGTTATGAAAGCATAACAAGGGTGAAGCCCCTCATACTCTCACTTTGTAATTGATCTAATAATGCATTTTGTTATGCCCATAGGCTACAAGTTTCCATCTGTTCTCTCTTAGTATAGGTGCTCAGCTGTTTAACATTTTTTTTTCCTGAAAGGAGTTGGAACTTTTTTGTCCTCCAGGACAGATCTTAGTACTGGTTGTTAAAATGGGTAGACACAAGGCTGACTGAACCCCTGAAGGGAGTTAGCAGCAAGCCAGGCAATATTCAGGCAATTGTCTCTGAACCCACTTCTTGGTAGGTTCAGCCTGCAACCATACCTCCAATCCACTGACAGAAGTACGATATGCTACTTGGTTGACCAGATATTTTAGTCAATATGTTTATTAATTCTTATGGACTTTCCTCATATCATGTTAATCAACTCATGAGGTTCTCATCCTTCCTTTTCCAAAAATCCATGTTTCTGTCAGCAATCCATCTTTATCACCAGAACTGTTAAGAATTATGAAAGGACAGAGATTTTTTCCTTATGTGCAAGCTAACATATTAGCCTGCTGCAGTTTCATAAAAGCAGAAGATAAGAAATTCCTGAGTTAGAGACAAAGGATTTTATGACTCACCAACAGTCCTATCCACTCTATCAGCTTTTATCATGCCAGATCTCAGAGCTGCAATTCCCACAGGGTAACATGAAGAGGGCTAGGTGACACCTCATGTACACAGTGGATTGTGTTATATAAGAAGAACTCTGAACCTTTTATAATGGTGATTAAGCTTGACTGTGCTTTGCTCCAAAGGGAGATGTTATTTTTATTTTTATTTTTTATTTTTATTTATTTTTATTTATTTTATTTTTTGAATGAAAGAAAAAGAGAGGAAAGAAAGTGAGAGTGAAAGAAAGAAAAAAAAGAATGTAAGAGAGAAAGAAAGAGGGAAGAGAAAGAGGGAGAGAGAACGGGATTCTTGTTCTATTGCCCAGGCTAGAATGCAGTCTAAAAATGGGTATTAAAAACCTCTTTTATGCCAATAATTGTGCTTAACAATGGAGACATTGTTAAGGAATAAGGGATGAAAATAACAAACAAGCAACCAACCGATTTTTTTTTTAATTTAGCAATGTTGAATAGGGATTCCCTAATCTCTTCTGGCTGTAGGGTTTCTGCTGAGAGGTCTGCCATTAGTCTTATGGGGTTCCCTTTGTAGGTTAGCCACCATTTCTCTCTAGCTGCCTTTAACATTCTTTCATTTCGGCCTTGGAAAATCTGATGATTATGCATCTTGAAGATAATCTTGCAGGAGTTCTCTGTATTTTCTGAATTTGAATCTTGACCTCTCTAGCAAGTTTGGGGAAATTTTCATAGATGATATCTTGAAATGTATTTTCCAAGTTGTTTGCTTTCTCCTCTTCCTTTGAGATATGCCAGTGGTTGCAGATTTGGCCTCTTTACCTAATCCCATATTTCTTTGAGTTTTGTTCATTTCTTTTCATTATTTTTTCCTTATTTTTGGCCGTCTGTCTTATTTCAGAGAGCCAGTCTTCAAGTCTGAGACACTTTCCTCAGCTTGATCTATTCTGCTGTTAATATCTTATAACGTGTTTTTCAGCTCTATCAGATCAGTTAGATTTTTAAAAATATACTGGCTGTTTTGTATGTCCACTCCTGTATCATTTCATGATTATTAGTTTCCTTGGATTAAGATTTTGCATTCTCCTAAATCTCTATGTTCTTTGTTCCTGTTCATATTCTGAATTCTGTTTGTGTTATTTTAGCCAATTCAGCCTGGTAAAGAACTCTTATTAGAGAGCTAGTGCAGTTGTTTTAAGGAATCTCTATGTTATTTGTTCCTATTCATATTCTGAATTGTTTGTGTCATTTCATCCAATTCAGCCTGGTTAAGAACCCTTATTGGATTTTAAGAACATAAGGCACTCTGGCCATTTGAGTTGTAGAAATTCTTGTGTTGGTTCTTTCTGATCTCTGCATATGCCTCTAATTTTGACCACCATTAAAATGGTCAGGTAAGGGAAGCATGATTGTGCTGGAGGCCCAGATGGGATGGCCCTGCCCAGTGAGGAGAAGTGAGGACTGGGACCTGATGGAGAACAATCCAGCCACATTGCCATGAGGTGTGTGCTCTGTGCTGAGGGTCTGGACAAGCCTCAGGTCCCAGTGGACTCTCCAGAGCCTGGAGACAGCAAGGGCAAAGACTACAAGACAGAAAAATGGCAACCTACCCCTTCCACTGGGAGCTGTGTCCTAGGGTGTTACAGATTGCTACTGGCCTGACAGCCTCAAAATGTGGTGGCTGGCGTCACAGGCCAGGAGGAGCTGCTCAGTGAGGAGGTGCAGGCTGGGGAGCCCACGTAACAAACAGTCTTGTCACTTTCATAGTGGTGCTACAGTATGCTGGGGTCCATTCCAGTTTGCAGTCATCTTGGATTTTTCAACACCTGAAGGTATCAAAAGTGAAGGCTGCAAAACAGCAAAGATGGTATCCTGCTCCTCCCTCTGGAGCTCCATCCCAGGGAAGTCTGACACTGCTGCCAGCTGGAAAACACCGGTGTGGGTGGCTGGATACCCTGGTTGGAAGCTCCCACTCAGTGAGGAGGAATAGATAGGGGACCTGTGTAACAAAGCATTCTGGCGACTTTTTCCATAGGGTGGCTGCACTGGAGGCAACAATGGCTGAGGCTGGGAGCTCCATTACAGGGAGGTATAATGCTGCCACCAGTAGCTGGCTGGAGTTGCATGCCAGTGGGTCTTATCCTGTGCAATGCTGTGGAAGCAAAACCTGAGACCCTCGCTGCTTAACCGCCTGGATTCAACCCCTTGCCTAAGTGCATGCACAGGGGTCTAACCTCCCGCTTTGCTGGAGTTGCATCCACTTTTGTTGGGAAGCTTTAAAGATAGAAAGCTTCTGGGGCTCTGCATGTGTCTGATTAGCTGCCCAGTCAAAACTCCATGGAGCTCTGTGTATCAGATTGCAGGTCCTGGTGGAGTGGGTTTATGAGGGGATCTCCTGACCCAAGGGTTGTGAATATCCATGGGAGAAGTGTGTGTCCCTGGGATTGCTCACCCACTCACCACTTCCCTGGGCAGGGAGGCTTTCCTGGCTCCATGTTACTACTGGGTAGGTGGTCGTTTTGCCTTGCTTTTCTGTATTCACTGTGGGTAGAGTTGTTTGCTTGATGCATTCCAGTGCCTGTGCCTAGATGTTTCAGTTGAAAGTGTTGTATTTACTCACCACTTCTAGTTCTCTCTGTAAGAATGGTGCACACCAGCTGCTTCTAATCAGCCATTTTAGCCCATCCCCATGTCTAATCTTTGATTTTATCCAGTGTGTTTTTCACTTATACATTGTAGTTTCATATTTAAGAGTTTGATTTGTGTGTGTGTGTGTGTTTTTTTTTTGCTGTCTTTTATGTCGAACATTTTTTGAATGCATGGTAGTTTTTATCTCTAATAGGTAGTTTAATAATAATACCAGTAGTAATGATAATAATTCTTTTAATGTACTGCTCTGTTAATGCTAACATCTGCTTGGGCTGTTTTTGTCTCAATTAATTGATTTATATCCTTGATCTATGTAATATTTCCTTGTTTTTTTGCATGCCTGGTAATTTTTGGTTGGAGGAAAACATTGAGCCTTTTTGGGTGCTAGGCATTTTGGTGTTTCCATAAATATTATTAATAATTAGCTTTGTTCTGGAATGCAGTTAAGTTACTTGCAGATAGTTTGATCCTTTTGGTTAAACCTTTACTATTTGTTAAATGAGACCAGAGCAATGCCTCCTTAATGAGAAAAGTACCTTTGTGTATGCTACACAATGGCTTATAAAGCATAATTTTTTCAGTTTGTCTGGAAGGAACAAGCACTATTCCCTGCCCTGTATGAACACTGAACACTCTTACCTTTTATGCTTTTAAGTGCTTTAGAGTGGTTCTTTCCTTGGTCTCAGTTATTTTACCACATGCATGTGTTGATCAGTATTCAGTAGAAAAGTCCAGGGAGACCCTCCATAGATTTCCAGAGTTAGCTCTGTGCCACTCTCTTTTCTCTGTTACTCTGTCCTGGCATATCTTCCTTGATTCTGAGTTCTGCCTTGCTCAACTCAGCAAGGCTGTTAGAATTTTTCTGTGTTCCTCCTCTCTGTTCCAAAGCCTGTGAATTCTCTCAATCACTGGGCTCACAATATTTGTTCCATTTCTCTGGAAACTGTCCTTTGTTGCCTGATATCTAGTTTCTTTCAAAACATAATTTTACGTATTTTGTCAATTTTTTGCCTGCTTCCAGTGGGGGATTGGAATCCACTCTTTTTACTACATTTTGACCAGGTACGCATATGCAAACTTTGTGGAATCTCTGACTGGATAGTCCTTCTGGCTCAGATTGGTAAGATTTCCTAGATGAGCCAGAATATGAAGTTGGAGAGAGAAAAAGGACAAGAGAGGGTCAAGAATTCCATGCATTTAGAGTAGAAAAACACAAGAACATAAGAGGTAGAGATATGTGGTATAATATCACAAATCAACAGAACTCAAGAGGTGTTTTGCTGTTGTGTAGATAATTTAATTTAGTACTTGGCAGCATTGTTTTCTAGACAGAAGGAATCACAAATGTGACTTGTAATTTGAATCTGGAAGATAATTTCTTGGATAAGTGATGAGAGAAAGCATCAGGGTATTTCCAAGGTGGAGATAGTACAAAATAAGAAACTGATATACTTGATTTCTGAGATAACAATCTTTTGAAAAGCTCTTCATGGAGAGGGAACTTAGTTTATCTGGCTCTAAACCTAAGGCAGGGTGGGTGAAAGGGATAAACTTGATGATTGACTGTCAAATAGCCTGTATATCTGTTTTCTACAACTTAAGTTGCACTTTATATGCAGTGTGATTGAAAATAACTATTTATCTTTATTAATTATGCCAATAAACAGTGTACAGATTTTTAAATATTTCACTGGTTGATTATGAGTTATAATGGCTAAAATAGATTTATTGGAGCCATAATTGACATAATCAGCAGAGTTGGAACTAAGCCACCTGTGAGCTTGTGTAAGCAATGTGATGGGCCTTTTACTCTTCATATTTTAGTTTTGAGTCAATGTACATATGTAAGGGAGAAGCCAAACCTGGAAAATCCTTCTGATTACAGAAATGCCCTACTGTGGCAATTAGCTGCTGTTATACATCCCAGGGTCCAAATTAACCATGCTCACTCTGTCTTTAATCAAAATTATTGTTGACTCATATCTAAAGATTATGGCTATTAGGAGCCCAACTTCAACTTTTGTAAAACAAAAATTTGCATTTAAATGCCCAGTTAAAGTATGATACATTTTAAATAATAAGTTGCACTTTAAAATTTTATTATTATCTTCTATTTCCTAGGTGACTAAAGATTATTTGGGTTAAATTCTTTCAGCATATATATTAACAGTATTACATAACATAAAAAGAAAATTAAATATTTTTCAGCTTATCAGCACTTCATTTGACTATTACATGTAATGTCAAGTCCATTTGTACATTTTTATGTAAGTAGAACTCTTGAGAATATAATGTGTTTAAGCTTTTTAAAATATATCATTACAATTGATCATTATATTTTAAGATTACATATTGTTTTATTTCCCATACTGTTGCAACTCCTTGTAATTTTTGATGAATAATATAGCAGGTAGTTGATATGCTACTCTCAGTTACATGATCATCTGCCTATATTTAGCATAGATTTATTTTCAGCTTTTCACTGTTGGATAAAACATTATGAGTAATATTATGTATCTTTATGTCATTTAATTATTTCCTTGAGATTAGTTTTCTGTGCTTCCTGTTCTTTGTCCAGTAACATAGTATAACCTCAACAACAATATTGCTTTTCATTATACATGTGACCTTTACAAAATGTCCCTAGTTGACCTTACCAGCCTGTCTTCTGGATTTCTCTCCCTTGACCTTATTTTTCAGTCACATCAAACTCTTCCTTGCTCCATGGTTATAGCTCTGTACCTGGTGAAAGCACATCATGTCATACCATGCAGTAGTATAAATTAAGATCTGTCTATCATCTATTTATCCATTTAATGCAAAAGAAAGATAATGTTGAAAGGAAAAAATAAATGATTTCAAACATTTATATCCTAGTACCATTTATATAAATTAAACACCACTTACAGATTGCTTTTTAATCGCTAGAAAGGACTGTTAAGAAAAATTATTGTAAACTTAGAAATAAGGCAAAAAGATGACAGCATGACCTTCATTGTCATGCTATGCTAGTAAACTTGCTAAGAATCTACTTGCTCTAGGGACATATGCTTTTGTTGGACTTACCACTGATTAGCAGCAAACAAATTACAACTCTTTAGAGTTAGATGTTGATTTGTAGGAAGCTAATTACATGGCAATAATTTTTCCCAGAAAAGAAGATAAATCTAAAGATTTTACATTTTGTGTCTGTAAGATGAACTAGTTTGGGATTTAGTTGAGTAATCTTATTTCAGCATTATTTGTTTTTGCTTTCCCTGAATGGATATATATTCTGTTTATTACGTTTCCTTGAACCAGGTTTATCATCCTCCTAATTTCCTCATTAAATGATTAATGAGTTAAATGCAATTTTAGCATATGTTCACTTTAACATACAAAAATATATATAAACTATGCACAAAAATAGCATCACCAATAAATGTATGAAATATGTATTTAACTTTAGAATATGCATATTTATTAAATATATAAAATATTAGAGTATGGTTCTCTTAGGGATGGAAATAAAAAACATTTAAAAAAATATTATCCTATAGGCTATTAACTCTACAGAAGATTTCCACAGAATAATAATCCCAAAAGGTAAAATATCAAGTTACCAAGGTCAAAAATGATTGCTATTTTATGGCACTTCTTTGAGTTTATAAAATAATTTTTGTGTCAAAGGAATAAGTGTATGGAAAATAATTGTATTAAAACAGCTGTTTAATTTTGTGTCAAAGGACACTTTTTAAACAATTTAGTTCAAGATTTTTTGTTTGTTTTAACATTTCTTTAAATATTTTTTTAGGGATCATATGTTAAGAACCAATGCAATGATAAATCATTTAATCATTTTAGCTTGATAGTAACATGATATTTAGTTTTAAAATATAAATTTTTAATATGTATTAGATATTATATTTCTAATGAAGAAGTAGCTTACATCATACTAATACACCTGCAGGAAACAAGTATAAAATTGTGACAAAATATTTTATCTAACTATTAATAGGCAAGCATAGCATAAAAGCAGGCAGGAACAAGAGAGGAGTCAACAGTGAAAAAAAAAAGTACTACATCAGGTGGTATTCACAGGTAAATGACTTTTTGTCTGAGGGCACTTCCAGCTGCCTTAGAAAGAGGTAACTAGAACTCAAAGAGCAAACCACAGCCTTACTGGCTTAAAGATTTGGGAGGCATAGTTTGTGGCTTCCAGAGCCACTAGAACATTAGAAGGAAAATCTGGAAAAGGAGAGAACCACATTAAATCTGTGTAAACATACCACCCATTTTTTTTTTTTTTTTTTTTTTTTGGTACATGCATGGGTGAAAACACCAACAGTAAACAGCAACAGCTAGAAATCTGAAGAGCTGAATAGAGATTTCAGCCACTGCCTACTGTAGAGGAAACACACCAAGGGGTCTGAGTTTAGCTAAGGTAACTGGCTATAAAACTAAAGCAAAAGTCAACATTTTTCAAAGAAAGCAAACAAACTCAAATCCAGAGTTTCTACGATGTATTACCCATAGTGTACAGTAGCCAATAAAAAAAAATTACTAAATATTTAAAGAAACAGAAGAAAAATATAACCTATATTACAAAGAAAACATAGCTGGTAGTAATCAAAGATGAGACAACACAGATGATAGGAGACAAAGATTTGAATGCAACTATTATAAAGGTTATGAAGACTTAAAATTTAAAAAGATCTTAACAAAAATGTATTGTATATTTCAAAATAACTAACAGAGCAGAATCGGAATGTTCCTAATACAAAGAAATGATAAATGCTTGAGGGGATCCATACCCCAATTACCCTGACTTGATCATTACACATTGTATGCTTTTATTAAACTATCACCTGTATCCCATAAATAATACAGCTAGTGTGTATCCATAATTATGCAAATAAATTTAAAAATGAAAATGATCTTAATGAACAAAAAATGGAAAACTCAGCAATGAAATTGAAACTGTATGAAATAAACAGAAGAAAATTATAGATCTTAAATTATAATATCTAAAATAAATCTTTATATCACTTAAAGCAGAGTAGAGATTTCAGATGTCTGTCTCGCTAATTGGTAATTGGTAAGAAATTGTATATGGTATCTTAAGAGGAAGAAAAAAATGAGGGGAAATAGGTTTTGGAACACATAGTATAATTTGATTCTGCATATTTGGGAGAAATCACTAATAGAAAATCTGAATTATGGGGTCTGGAGCTCAGGAAGAAGCCCAGCATTTGAATTACAGTTTGATTGGTTTATCATTTAGTATGCAAATTGTATTTTAATTCATACAACTGAATACAATCACCTAAATAATGTTTGTCATCTAAATATAGAAAAGATAGGAGATAATCAGTTGAATAACACCAAATGTATATACATATACTTCTTAAAACATTATTCATATGCTTTTTAAAAATCATTTGTTGTTAATCCACTGACATATTCAAAGTGACAGGATTTCTTTTTGCTATATATTTCTATACTATCATAATTTATAATATTTATTTTTTGTTACTGTAACAAATTTCTCTGCAATTATAGCCTTGATTTTACATTTAAATGTGTTCAGTGTTCACCAACAATTACTTCTTACCATAGTTTCTATATGGAATTTATTCTTAAGTTATTCTAGAAGGTATTTTTGTTTCGTTTTCTATGTATGTGTGTTGCCTTCTATGACTTGAATGTGTCCCACAAATTTCTTGTGTTGGCTACTTAACCTGCAATGTGGCAATACTTAAAGATGGGGTTTTAAGAGGTGATTGAATCATGAAGACCACTTTCATGGATAGACTAATACACTCATGGATTAATGAGTTAATGGGTTAATGGAATAATGGGTTGTGGGAGTGGAACTGGGGCTTATAAGAAGAGGATGGGAGACCTGAGCTAGCACACTCAGCCCCCTCTCAATGCAATGCTCTGCACAGCCTCAAGACTCTGCAAAGTCTCCACCAGTAAGAAGGCTTTCACTAGATGAGGTCCCTCAATCTTGGACTTCTCAGCCTCCATCACTGTAAGAAGTAAATTCTTTTTCTTTACACATTACCCAGTTTGAGCTACACTGTTATTAACATCAGAAAACAAACCAAAACATTGAATTTGTTTAGTCCCTGTATTTTTTAGAATGTCTGCTTAATGCTTTTCTACTTTAGTGATAGCTGGATGGAGATCAAACACTTGGATCCAGTGTTTTGATGTTGAGAGGCACGTGTTGCCCTCAATTTTCTGTCTTTGGAAATTACTGGACATTTTGCCAGAAAACCTATTAATATCTTTGCATCTTTTAGGAACAAAATATTATTTCCAGTCTATAACTTCTTAAGGATCTTTCTCTATTAAAGTTTTCCTGGCACCTCCAGGGATCTTTTTATTGGTAGAGCAAGTTTTATTTTATTTCCAGAAATTAAATCATTAATTATACTTTTTTTTTCTTTTTACTAGTTCTGTTATCTTCAGGGACACTGGATATATTTTCTGTTGTGCCTTCTTTTTGTACTCCCTTATGTTCCTGCTTTTTAATTCATCTCTTTTTATTTTCCTGTTATTTTCTTCATGCTGTTTTCTATATATTCTTGATTATGGCTTCAGTAATGTCTCTTTTTTTTCCTTCTAATGTGATTCCATTTCTATAACAAGTACCGATTATCTCTTTTATTTCCCAACTCCCCAAGCTTTGGAAACTAAATGTTTATCTCCTTTTTGCTTCTCTTATTTGAGAGCCTGCATGAGTGACTTGAGTACTTTTCTCCTTAGGCAGTGTTTTTTTTTTTCATTTCTTAATTTTTAACTTTTTTTCTAAAATATCATTATTTCAAATAAACTTTTTCAATTTACAAAAAGCAAGTGGCACTTTTCAGATAACTAGAAATATACTTCATTTGGGGGATATATTTCTTTTTTTCTTTTTACCTGGAGTGTGACAGGCCTGTAATAATCTATTTCTGGTTTTTACTCATCTCTAAATGGAAACTGCTCTTGTTGGAGAGTAGACATAGTAATTCAATGGTGGAGAACAGAAAGACATGAGCATCTTCGATCTTCCTTGATTGCCTTTGAACGTTCTTTCATTCATGTTGTTGCAGATGTAAGTCCTGCCCCAGGCTAGAAAGAATTCCTCCTGGCTCACAGTGAAGCCTTTCATATAATAGATATTTTGCATGGTTATATAGCACTGATTTGTCATTGACTGGCCAAGATTGGAAACCTCAGAACGTCCTGACCTTCATTTATTGTCCTACATTTTGTCACAGTTATTAGCCTACTTTTTACAAAGATATTATGTCTGCAGGTTTAGCATTTGTTTCTCTCCTTCTTCTGCCAGTGTGGAATCAAGAACTGGCCTGCTCTTTTAATAAAAGAATGACTTAGCATTTATTCCTATAGCATTTATTCAATAAATATTTATTAAGCATAGAATGTCATTTTTATGGTACTAAAATGGCACAGCGAATTGCTGGCACAGTCAGAACTTTCTCACCCTGGACCCCCAAATCCCCACCTCCTGCTCAGCTTTGTAATTAAACTGAAGGATTTGGTGAGCATGAACTCCAAGCAGACGTTATAATCAATTCAGAATCCATGAGATTGAGCTTGTTGTGTATAAAAATCAGCAAAAAGTCTAACAAGACAGGGACAATTGAGTGTGTTCTACACTAGTTGAAATCGGCTGAGACCAGTTCTGTGTCCTAGCTTGGCTTCTTCCAACAGCCAAGTCTGATTTTCACTGTCCTCAGCAACTCTGCACCGTGGTTTATACTAGTATCTGTTTTCTGACTTCCTTTTTTGTTAAAAGCTGCAGTCTCTGATCTGGTGCCCAGCTTTTTCCTTGCGAGCAGGTGCTGCCACCTGATTCTGATCCAAACACAATATGAAGCTCCTTTCTTCCACAATTCCTTTTTCACTCTACATCTTTTGAAGAAAAGAAGAAATACAAGATTTCATTGGTGTTGTTTGTTTTTGTTTTTCAGAAAAACTGTTTCATGTGGTTCCCAGGAAAGGATAAAATGTTAAGTTGATCCCCTGCCTCTAGATTTCCTAGCAGTCATTTACCTTGGAATTTGTCACATTTCTGAGTTTGATTATGTCAGTGTAGCAGAGCTGGTCATATTTGGTGATGCCAACTCATGCTAACAAATTTCACACAAAATAGAAAAGTTGAATGTTGATTTACTAAATTTCACTGGAAATTATGGCTCTGAAGAGATAGAATGTTTATAGCTCCCCAGTTGGTGCATTTTTTTTTCTTTTGATCAGACTACATATTAAGACAACTTATTAGAAAGTAATTTGGTGAGCATGAATCAGAATAAAATTATTTAGTATGATGTCAAGAACTTTTAGTGGCATCAGACCTAATGCCTTGGGCTTCCATCTCTATCATAGGACACCATCTGCCAGGAAGACAGAATGCTTATAATATCCTGAGTCTTCTAGCACTGTCAGAGCTGAAACAATCTTAGCCAACTATTGTATCCAATTCTTTTCCCCGTGCTTCTTCAGTAGGAAAAAAAACAAAAACTTTTTATTTTGTTCATCTAGTAGGCATCATTATAATTTCTCATATTCTTTGTTTTCCTTCTTCCAGGCATATGGCATGATTGGACTTTCTCGTCTTGATGAAAGTTAAGTATTATCATGTGATTTGCTTTGGTCAGTTAGTTGAGAGTGGAAGCCATTAAGAGCCAGCATGTGGTTTACAGCATTCTTTTTATCTTGCCAAAGTAATTAGTGAAGATCCCATTAACCTGTTTCTCTAAGTGAGGATGAGCTGGAGAAGAGCCACCATCAACCCAAAATTATAAGCAAGACATAAAACTTTGCATTTTTAAATCACCAACATCTGGGGACTGTTTGCTAGCATGGCAAAGTCTGGCTTGCACTGACTGATAGAGCTCCTAGTACCCTGATACAGGGAGTGCTATGAAACAATCTTCAATATGTGGTATCAACTTAATGGGTTAAATGGTAGATAGTAAGGACAATTTATTACAGACTAAAAGGGTAGGAGTCCTTGTTTTGCAACGGCTAAATACTTGGTAAAAGGGACAACTACAGAAACTTAGCAGGCAGTATGCGGCATTCATATATGCTCTAGGCCTATAGTTAAGTTGAGAAAGAGAGAGAGGCAAGGGGAGGAGAAAGCAAAAAATATTCAAAGTGAGAATTGTGACTCAAAAGAAACGGGTGTGGTCATTGCTCATAGAGCCAACTGCAATGAAATAGAGAAGCCAAAAATATGTTTGAGAGAATTGTGCTGTCAAAAGAATCAACATTCGAAACTAAAATAGACCATGACTGAGATTTAAAAAGATCCTGGGGCTCCCAACTATCTACAGGCAAGAAGTGAGCTGAGGGAATTGCTCAGGTTCCAAGAAGAACATCTTGCTGATGTCCGATTCAGATATAGCCAAGGAGGCTTATGTAAAAAGAGAAGAATCCAGAGAGAAATAGCTTGTGGATCCAGAGAGAAAATTCGACAAGTCAGTGATTCCCAAAGAGGAGAATCAGGGACGATTCAAAAATTGTATCCTACCAACTTATGGGGGAAATCCTCAAAATGTCTTTTCAGAAGCATTTCAGGATTTCTATACCTAAGTTTCTGTTATGTGGGACCAGTGTGTGCTATGTGGCTCCCATTCTTCTTCTAGAATATTTACTACAGTTGTCTGTCATGGTTTTCTTATTATATTTTGGATTTTTAAAGAGTCCATAGGTCTTAAAATCAAGAAGATTCACATCAAGAATTAATATCAAGATATTGTACAAGTCTATCCTCATTCTTTAGATATCCTGGGTTGTAAAATTGATGCCATGACTGGAAAGATGTTTGGATTACTTAGTGGAGGCAGAGAACATATTTTATATATGGGAAAAATAGAGAGCTGAATGTTTTCTTACCAGAAATATAGACGGTGGTAATTATTAGAACTGTTTACAGATCTTTTAGGTCTCCCCTTTCTGCAAATCTGAGAGGATTGGAATTCTTCTATCCTTGATGATAGCCATGGCCATTAGACTTGTCTTTGGTTAATGAATTATGAGTAGATATAATTTGTGTGACTTCGAGAAAAAAGTCTTTAACAGCAAGTACATATTTTGTTATGTTCCTCTCTCCCTGGTGACTGGCAAAGTCCCAGATGGTGGAAGCTCTGCTGTCTTGAGTTCCAGTGTGACTGATGTGAGATGATTATGTTGTACGAGCAGTAGGTAAAACAGCAATGCTTTAGCCACTTTAATTTTGGAAGAATTTTTACTGTGGCACAACATAATACATCCTGAATGCTATAACTTCAAACTAGATAGAATCAAATAAAAAATATTGTAGCGCATTTTTCTCATGATTTCTGGAATCCTAAACAAAATATTAACAAAGGAAACTCAGTATTTACCAAAAATGCACTATAAACAAGTTAGATGAATCTCAGAAATGCAGTGATGTTTTAGTATAAGAAAATGTATAAATTTAATTCACTGAATTAACATATCACTTGAAAAAAGCCATCGCCCCATCTCAATAGATACAGAATAAATAAATGATAAAATTCAAGACTCATTCACAGTAAAACTCTCAATAAACCAGAAATAGAAGGAAACTAACTTAATCTGATACAAGAAAACAAAAAATTCTACAAAATGCGCAATTATAAATAGGAAACACAAATGAGTTTCTTTAAATTTAGAAGTAAGACAGGGATTCCCACTTTTAGTACTTCTATTTAATCCTGTATTAAAAGTCTTAGAATTTGGAGTGAGATATTTATCCAAAATATTTATCTAAGATAAATAAATATTATTTTATATAATATAAAATAAATTAAGGGCATAAGAAGAAAGGAAGAAATAAAAGTGTTATTTGCATATATAATATTTTAATAAAAAATTTAAAAGTACCTAGAGATGAATCCATAGAATTTAACCAAGATTGCTAGATGTGAGATGAACACACACAAATATCAATTCATATCTAGTCACCAGCAACAATTAGCATAACAACAAATAAAAAAATACTACCATTTATAACAACAATAAAAACTATAAACTAAGAAGAAATCCACCAAATGATGTTTAATATGTGTGCACTAAAATTATAACACTTGATGGAAGAGCAGTAAAAATACTTAAGTGGAAGGAGTGATATTATATGTTAATGAATAACAAAACTTAGTATTGTAGTGACAGTAGCTCCTTCAAAGTGATCTATAGATTAAATACACCTTAAGTGAAAATCCCAACAAAGACATTTTATGAAAATTGACCATTTGATTATAAAATGTTTATGGTGCACAGGGGACCTCAGTAGTTAAGATAATCTGAAAAATGTGATGAGGAAAACAGATATAAAGACATAGAGCAATAGGGAGCAAGAGATTGAAGTATTAGGACATGGATAGGATTGTTGATGAATATAAGTGAAAAAGCAATGTCAGACCCAATCGCAATTGGAAATGAGGTATATTTCAGAGGTACATTGCTAACCAGAGGATAAATGTAGGCTTAGTTAATGGGTGTGGTGTCTATCCACACGTAAAAAAGTGAAAACAGATACTACAGTACGGCTTACTGAAACATCAACCTCAAAAAGACAAAAACATTTAATATCAAAACCATAACACATATAGAAGAAAATACGTGAAGAATAGAAAACTATTAAATAAAAGAAGTATTAGCTTTAAGTGAAACAAAATTGATAACTTAGACTGTATTAAAATGAAGGGATTATCTTTATAAAAAGGCATCTTAAAGAAAGGTGGAAATCTAAGCTATAAGTTAAGAAAAGCTATTGTCATATGTAAAGTTGATACAAAATTAGTATTGTTATCATTACTGATAATAACAATAAGAGATATTCAGAATAAAGAGAGGAAAATGAGTAACACTAGAAATATTGACAATGGCTATGAGTAAATATACAAAGAAAAATTTGTATATTCAATAAATTGAGAAGTTTATTACCTCTGGAAATCCAGTAATCTAGAAATACAAATCACAATCTGAATAAAATGATATTTTATAACCCTTTGTTGTCAAAAATCAAGATGTCTGGAAATCTCATGAATTTGTAAAAAAGGATATGAATGAATGAAATCTTCTTAGACATTAGGGTGAGAGTGTCAATTGTTATGACCCACTTTGAATGACTAGTTTGCACTACCTTTTGAAGTTGAACCTTTGCATATCCTGTGATGCAGAACTACTCCTCTGTGTTGCCCAAGAGAATTTTAGCATATATGTTCCAGGATATGTGTATGAGAATTCATAATTTCCATGTTTAGAATAAGAAAACTCTGGTAAAAGATGTGTTAATTGAGATAAATGAATATAAATTCATATAGTCACCCAATGGAATATTATATAGCATTTGAAATGAATGAACTCCAATTACATATAACAGCAGAGAAATTTTAGTTCTATAATGCTAAGTGAATAAAAGCAAGCATTAAGAACATGTAATATGATGTTGTTTATGTAAATTTCCAAGACTAGCAATAAAACAAAATATATATGTAAATTATGATGTTTAAAAAAGTCTAAAAGATAATAAATTCAAAATTTAGGATGAGGATGATATGAGATATGTTATGGGAGGAATAAGTAGATAGATAGATATGATATTAATAACACTTTAGTTTTTAGTTTGGGCTACGCATTTATATTTACTATTAATAAGTAAAACTTTTAAAAATCCAAATAAAATCAAGAGGTCTATGAATGGACCATTAACAATAGACATGGAACAAGGACTATATTTACTATATTTGACCTAATTCTGTGCATCTGTTTGTATATTCATGTTTATAAAATAATTACAAATATATTAGACATACATGAACACACACACATAAAATTCAATTCCTACAAGCCTTAAAAGAGTAAGATCTTGGCCAACTCTCCTGACTCTTCTTTCAGCCATCCACCTTCCCAAAAGCAATGCTGTTTCTTTTCTGAAAAGTCTTTTTGTCATTATTCATCTTCTTTCCTGCTCTCAAAATTGTGTTGCAGTCTTCTCTGTTTATCTCTCCTTTCATTCCCTTTATCCTGTAGGTTAACACTTAAAAAAAAAAGTCCTTCTAATATTCTTTTATTGGGATTTTCAGAAGGTGACATACTTATTTCTATTCAGTGATTTTTAACCATGTAAGTCTAAAATATGTTCTGGCAACTCCAAGCCAGTCCCTGCTTTAGAGGAGCTTGGAACATATTTTTCATAGACTTTTCTTATCCTGTGTGAGAGAGGGAGTGTGTGTGTGTGTGTGTGTGTGTAGGTAGGTAGAATCATAAAATAAATAAATGCAATAAAATATAAATGATGACATAAATGAGAAAGTAATGTTTATTTTATAAGGTGAAAAAGGAAACTGATGAATTATCTAGTATGTTTTAGACACATAGAGGTTTACACTTCTGTCTGACTCTGAGGTTGTATTAGAAATAGGTACACAAATGCTGCATAAATAGGGGAATAGAAATCCATACAATAAAAAGATGAAAGAAATAATAAACTGCCTGGTGTAACTATGGAAAACATTAGCGTGGTTATTAATATGGAATGACTATAAATGAGTATTTTGATAAAAAATTTTTTTGAAATAGAGTCACTGTGGGTGTGGGTTTAGTGGTTGATATAAAAGAAATAAGTTCTCATTTTCTATTACAGGAGATAAACGGAAAATCAGACATAGTAATGTGGCTTATTTGAAAATAAGGCTATAAATACTAGAAGCTCCTATAAGCTCCCTCAAGAAGCAGAATATTTGAGCATGTGGAGAAAACAGGAGAAAACTGGAATTCATTTTAGGATCTCATATATTTTTAGGTATATTTTATTAAAATATTTGCTTATGTATTGCAATGGCTTGAGAACCGGAATCCCTTTTAGAGGTATTTGTAGCTCTCAGGAAGTCCCTCTTTCTGATGGTTTGGAAAAACTTTGTCACCAACATAAGGCCTATAGTGCTCATACCTTTACTTCTTGAATACATACAGCAATTTCAAAAGTTATTTATTAATCAATTAGGAACAAGCAACAGTGCAAGGTATACATTTTGAAATATGGATATAAAATGGATATGAGATGTGGAACTATGGGTGTAAGTAAAGACCAAATAAATCCAGACATAATCAACTGGGCATGGATACACAGGAAAAAACGCATGACAAACTATGATGTAAACAACTAAATGTTATAAATGTTACAAAACATAAAGTCTTTTTACTTTTTATGTGCAACTGTATATTACTTATACAGGTGTACAAATAATGTAAAGAGAAGCTTTAAAAACCACAAAGAACTTAAATACACATACATGGACACAAATGAAGAGTAAGAAACAACCATTCCTAGTCATAAACATTCATATCCATATGTGTGTCTATACATATATATATATATATACACATATTTTACATGCAGTGATAGTCAAATACAATGGAGAAAAGAGAGTTATTTCATAGTACATATAAATGTATTGTTATTGTTAAACTGAGACTTGCAGACAGATGGACAGACACTCATTTAAAATCCCACATATGTCTTGAATATATTTATAAATATCACAGGCTAACACACACACATACATAGATACAGAAATTTAAAAAGTGATCAGCCTGTAAAACTATTAAAATATGAATACTTATGGATAAGCAATGATTACTAGACATGAGTGACTTGATCAATAGATGGAATGAGGAAATGTCTACACATAATAGCAGTAGGATAGGAGAGAACGAAATTTAAAAGATGTATTAGAAATGATAGTGACATTAAAATGTTTAAGATACCATCAGAAATTAGAAGCGTTCTATGTACAAACTAATCTTACATCTCTAGATACATGGAAGTATTTTTTATGTCTGTTTACTTTTTTTCAGCTTATAAAAATGTGTGACCCCCAATCTGGGAAGTTGTGAAATAACAATCAAGAGTAATATTTGGTATCAGAACGGTGTTGTCAAGCACTGGGATTTCCTTTAAAGAATTAACCTAATAGTGTAGAACTTAGCAAAACCGAAGTGTGACTTTTCAGTACCAGAAGGTCAAAGTCTAACATTGAAGATTTAGGGCAGAAATAATCAGAAATCTCCAAGTAACACTTTTTGTTGTTGTCATTTACGGTGCATTTTCACGGATTCTTATCAACATATTGCTTCCCTATCCTTTCTGCTCTCTTGACAGATAATATCTGCAATTGCTTGTAATATAGGCATTTCCCAGTATACATGAAGTAACTTAAAAACGTGTGCACATTGAGGAATAAAAGTTGTGTATCCATCGTCCTGTTGTGTAGTCTCAAAATAACAATTTTGTTTTGTTTCTTAATCCATAATATTGAGGACCTTAAAAAGTGCCTTTTAAATTCAGTGTTAAAAATTTCACAAGGTTTTGGTGTCCTGAAGTATCTAGATTACTTTCTTCTGAAACTCTTTGAGTGGGAAGATAGATAGATATGAAATTAACATCCATGCTTTGAATCATGATGCATTCTCACCAGGAACTGGTGTAGTTGAAAGTTATTTACATGAAGCTAGTATGTGGACTTCCGATAGATCAGCAGTTTTTAATGGGGATAACATCAGTTCTTAAAGGATAATTTGTTGGAGCAATCATGGTTGTCACAATATTTTAGGTGCTACTGCTATTTGGAAGGGCTTAGGAATATTAGACTGTTAGACATTTAAATAGGTTAAAAAAAAAAGAAAGAAAGAAAACTTGCTGTTAGCAGAAGCTAACTCCATGTAAATAGAAAAAATTTACAAGATTGTTCACTATTTTAGAAAAATAATATTACTGACAGAAATATCATTTATAATATTTGGTTCACTAATACACACCCCTGTATCACTCAACATTTTTAACCAGATAATTCAGTGACTTGACATATAACTTGAAATCTCTGACTTCTTCGTTATGTTTTTCTATGTAGTTCATCCTAATTTTACATCATGAAATACAAATTGTTTTATGATAAATTACTTTCCTTTGGCTATACTCCAATTATCCAAGTACTTTAAAAACTAATTCAAAATTTTAAAATTTAATTAATTAAATTAAATTTTTAAGGTTTAATTCAAATTAATTTTTTTTTGGTTTAATTTAATTAAACTCATCAAATATGTTCAAATCCAAAATTAAAAGCCCTGAACTTCCGAAAGCATTGTTAAAAATTTGAAAAGGTAAACCACAGACTGAAAGAAAATATCCATAATATGTATGTCTGACTTGTATCCAGAATACATAAAGAATTTTACTTCTCAATGAGGAGAATAAACACACCAATGAAAAATTTAAAAAAATTGAACAAAGATATGCACAGATACTTCACTAAAGAAGATAGCCAACAGGCAAAATATGTTTAACATCTTTAGTCCTTAGATAAATACAAGTTAAAATCACAGCAAAGTAAAATGACACAGTAAAATGGCTATCACTGAAAAGACTGACAAGGTCAAGAGTTAGTGAGGAACTAGTGCTCCTGAAACTTTTACCAGTTGTTGGTGGGAATGCAAAATGGCACAGCCATTTTTGGGAGTTTCTTATAAAGTTAAGCCTATTCTTTTCATACAACCTCAAAATCTTACACCTAAACATTTTTCCCAGTGAAATACATCATGTGTCCCCATAACTTATAAACAAACATTCATAGCAGCTTTAATAATAGTAACTCCAATGTGGGAAAAAAACAAACAGGCCCAAATTCCCATAACAGGTAAAATTATGTAATATTATTCAACAGTGGATGGTATGTGAACCAAGAAAATGGAACACATTCCTACAACAATCACACAACAATGGTTGGTATTTGAACCAAGAAAATGGAACACATTACTACAACAATCACATGGATGAATTTGACATTATGCTCTGTTATAAAAGCTAGACACAAAACAGTTCAAATTATTTCTGTGAATATGAAATAATTGAAAATACAAAATTCATTTACAGTGACAGAAAGTGGGTTTGTGGTTACCTCGGGCTGTTTATGGAGATGGCGATTAGCTTAAGAGAGCAAGAAGAAATGTTTTGAGCATCAGTATATTTGATTTAAAAATAATTTAACTTTAAAACTATTAAAGCAGGATATAGTCAAGTTTTTTTTCTAGAAGTCGAAAATAAGTTGTAACTGGACAGTACCAAAAGCTTTCTGTTGCTGACTTGCATTTTGTCCTCATATACACCAAGTACTTATCATCAAAATTACTTCAAAGTTTATGGCTTTATTTTTTGTTGCACACATTATTTCCATATATTGACATGGTCTCTGCCTTCACAATTACCAACACACAGCCAACCACAGAGCTCTGAAATCTGACTTGAAACTCATCTCCTTTCAAAAGATTTCTTCAATTAACCTCTCCTTTCCGGAGCCTTTATTCAACATGGCCCAGGATCTAAGAAATAATCCTTAATTTATGCTGTAGTATTTTAACATACCTGCTGATTTTTTCATGTTACATCTTGGACTTGTGTTCTCCTTTGTCACTGTTATCTATAATATTAAGACTCAATAACAACCATTACCTACTCAATCATTGAAAAATAGTATATCGCTATCTACCAGAAATGGTGTGTGCATACACATACACACACCATTTCTGTAATGTATGTGTACATACGTATATACTACTTCTGATATATATACACATACAATTTCTGTAATATTTATGTGTATATATAATACTGTTGCATAGTTATTTGTGCGTGTATGCATATATATATATAGTTTGAAACTATATATATCTTTCTTAGAAAGAGTTAGTATACCTTTTTATCTTCTATGTCCTTGAAAATGTGTGCTATTAAACTGTATGTTTTGCTAAACTCAGACTATAACTAGATAGATTTCTTCTGCAACATTATCTAATTTTCTTTTCTGTCTTTGTCACCTCTTGATTGGTGTTAGATGGCTGGGGTTCGCTTTCTTAAATCTCAAATCCCAACAGAAGGTATTCCTTCGCTACACTGTCAAATGTCTCAATGTCTCAATGCCATTATACATATTTCATAACTTCCTAGGTTTACACTTACTTCCATTCCTTGTCTTATATTTAGTAACCTCTAAAGTGTCTGCATGATTCTCTTTGGGGCAATTTCTCTCCTATTTTCAATTTCCTTTCCACTGTCTGCTTATATACTATGAGAATTCCCCCACCAGACTCCTCCCCACCCAGAAAATTGCTTCTGTGTAGAAGATCCTGCTATCTTGGGTAAAATGGTCAGAAAGTACAAACTGCAATCTGGTCCTTTCTAAACGTAGATCTAATTACCCAGCTGGCTCTAGAGAATACAAACATTTTCACTCTGGACAGTACTTATCTGTTTTTTGCAAGTACATCACTTTGGAAAGCTACTTGCTCAGCTAATCTGTAACTGTCATGGAAATGTAATTTTTCCCTCCTCCAAACCAATAACAGGCACCTGGTAAGACTGCCTTATGCACCCAGGCATTCAAGTCTAACTGTTTCCATGGAAACCTTTAAAATCCCATGCAAGGTTCCCAGCATCTTGCCATATTTCCCTTTTCTTTATGCTACTCTCTCTATCCATTTCTTTAGTGTCCTTGCATGTGATTACAGCGCTCAGCCACTACTCTGTAATATGTTTCTTTTCTACTCTTGCCCTTGTCAGTGATTCATTCTTGCTGTGTTAGAAGGCAGAGACTAGGGCTTATTCAGATGTGTAGCCTCTTTAGTACTTAGTCCAGCATCTTAGACTTAATGGGCATGCAAACCATATTTGTTGAGCTGCATTAGATTAAGAGCTTATTGTCTTAATCAGTTTTACTTTTGTGATATCTAAAACATGCTCATTAAGAACTTCTTCAGCAGAATGATTGGAAAGATAAAATGAGCCTGCTGACTGAATATAGTGTTTAAACTACCAATTTAGATATTTCCAAACTAAATTTAAATTTTCAGTTCTCCCTCAAATCTTAAAAATTTTTAAAGTCTATACAATTTAGAAATGAAGGAAAGCAAATTAATATTGATTGAGCGTCTATTAAATATTCTTTTAATTTCCATTTCTCTGTGAATTAAGTATTACAGGTAATAAACTCAAGATCAGAGAATTGAATAACTTTTCAGAGAAACCACACAACCAGTAAATGATAGAGTGCTTTTTCTTTTCTTTTTTTTTTTTAAATTTTTATTGTATTTTATGTTTTGGGGTACATGTGAAGAACATGCAAGATTGTTGCATAGGTACACACGTGGCAGTGTGATTTGCTGCTTTCCTCCCCTTCACCTATATCTGGCTTTTCTTCCCA